>RBNI01002889.1:0-17232 GCA_003990745.1 Jimgerdemannia flammicorona
TAGAGAATATTTCCTATTCAGGCCAAAATTCATCTATTCGAAACCACGCCGTGCCAGCGATGAAACATGCTTGAAGTCATTGGGAAGAGGATTTTATAATGTCTCAGGACGAAAGGGAGAAGATGGAAAGAATTAATAAGAGGTGAGATGAAACGGAGCAATGTCTTACAAAATGATAAGGAGAAACGCGAGACAAGAGCAACACAGAGCAATGCTCGGCAAGACGTGTACATTGGCCATCCGTAGCCAAGAGGGACCGTTAGCCATCATTAGCCACAAATAATTGAACGATGAAGTTGCGAACCATGAAAATTTTGTATTGAATGTGCGGCCTGTGCCTTAACCACTAATGTTAATTTATTTTCTTTGCTACATCAATATATAATATACCTCCAAAATACATGCCGCCCTCATGTCAATCAATGTACAAAGCCCTTTCTTCAACTATTCATCCACAAACGTCACAAACCCCCCTCTATGAATGAGTCTCCGGCAACACCCTGACAATCCCATATGACGCCGCCGCGGCCGCCGCCCCGATCGCGAGCGTCTGCACAGCGCCCCAGAAGGCTCGCTTTGGGTTGACGAGGCGGGACTTGACGAATCCAAAGACGAACAGTGTGGCCGAGGTAATGGCGATAGAGACAAACAGCGCCGTCACCGAATCGCGGATAAAAAAGTACGGGATCAAGGGTATCAGCCCGCCGATAAAGTATGCGGTCCCGATCGTGACAGCGGAGATCTGTGGAGGGAAAGAGAAAGAAGTTAGATGATGGAAGGGGTAGGAGGGAAGAAGACAGACTTGATTTGGTTTGCTTACCCAGGAGCGCTTGGCATCGGGGCACTCGAGGTTGAGCTCAAACTTCATCATAAAGTCGACAAACTTCTCAGGGTTGGCTTTGAGCTTTTCGATGAGCGGACCAAGGGTTTCACGATCCAAACCGTAGGGCTCTAAAATCTCAACTACTTCCTCCTCCTCGTCTGCGGGGCACTCTTCTACCTCGCGCTCTGTGAGGTGATTCAAAGGGGGGGGGGGGAAGGAGGTGAGTTAATGGGAGATAGACGTGACAAGGCGGGGATATAACGAACATGACATGGCGTGATGTACCCTCGCGACGGCGTTCGGTCTTGTAGTGCTCGATCTCGGAGCGTGCGGCGAGGTAGCCACCGAGGCCCATAGATATGGCGCCGGAGACGAGTTCTGTGAGAAGGGGTCCACCCGGGAGAGAGAGGGGGGGGGTTGGGGTGAGTGGAGGATCGAGTGGTAATGATTGGTATGGTGCCAATGATCGAGTCCAGACCTTCCATATAGAAGGTGAGATACCACGTTTTTAGGTTCTTCTGCTTGGCAGCGCAGTAATTACTACCCCCCCCCCAAAAAAAAAAAAAAAAATCACGAGTAGGTAGCCACACAAACATAACATTTTACGCACCCGCGGCGCCTCCGTAGATAACAAGCTGCGAGTCCCCCAGCGAACTCAAGCCGGCTGCCAGGGCGAAGGGCACGGTGAGGCCATCGGACAGGCCCAAGATAATGTCGCGCACGATTTCGGCGGATTCGAAGTGCTTCTCGAGATGCCGATAGGGCGGATATTCATGTGAGGGACGGCGCGAGCGACGAATGTTGTGAATGAGGGTGGCCATTGTCGGGGTCGGTGTGTGTGGGGGGGGGAGGGGGGAAGAAGACGATTCAACTGCTTTGTCACGCCACAACCTGAGATACATATGGCTCATCACGTGGCATACAAGAATAATGTGACGAAACCTCCAACTGCGCCACAGAAATTTTGTGCGCAAATGATTGGTGACACTCTTTATATGCGACACCGAGGTTTCGCTTCAGGGAAATAACAGCTACGTCATTTTTTCCGTTATTCCGATTTATAAGCTAACCGAGCTGCGGATGACTCTTGCCCTAGGACTTCAAGGTGTACGTCATAATCGGAGTACGCGTTCTACAGGGTAGTTTAAAGTTCGAATTCACGCTTCGCTGAATTTGTAAGCGGATTTAACTTTGTGCAACCGAGATTCTCAAAAGGGTCTCTTATAAGGTTTCAATGGCACTGCTTACTGTGCGATGTGTGACGTTGAAATGATTTCATGTTTCCATAGTATACATGAATGATGTGAAGTCATATTTATTGTGCATACAAGAGGAGGAATGACCAGGCTTTTCCGGTAAGAATCGATAAGAATCGATTACACGTTGGAGACCAGTCTTTGGTCGTCGGCCACGTGGAAGATTGCTAAGGCGAAATAACACCTTTGGCGTTTGCGTATGGGATCCGAATCAGATTGGCACGACCTTAATCTCTGTCTTTCGTAGATGGCATTGACTATTATACTGAAAGACGTAGCGATATGATACGCCTTCAGCTCCGTATCAATCGGCACCTGGGGTGTCGGCGACATACACGCACAACACGCGGTTTGTGGACGAATGGAAAAGCGGACGTCTGTTGTTTTGGGAAGTAGATCACCACGAGCGTCTCGCCAAAGAGGCGTCATTAGGGACTGTTGGAACTCGAAAGGGCCAAAATAGCTATTTATAAGTCCCCGTCTTCCATATACATTTCAGCGACGAGAAGGTGGGAGCACGTCTGTGTGGTCGGGCGCGTTAGAAATACCGACTGGTGATCGGATATTCTTTTTTCTTTGCTTCCATTGCAAAACAAACAGGATGCCCACTGGAGACGGGTTATGTTTTTGATGGCTCTTCGAGTTCACCCAGTCCGCCCCATTGATATAGCGCTTGTCGTTCACGTTCTCGTTCCCCACCCGGTTCTTCCCTCCCACCCGCACAGACTCTTCGACCTCATAACCGGCCTCTTTAAGTTTCATCTCCAGATGTCAGTGACGCGGCACATCTAGTTCATGTTCTCCTTCATTGGGCGCCGGCTTTGTAAGTTTCGTCATCACTGAAGTTGATCGATTTGAGCTGGTTTGGAACTCCAATTATAGATGACCTTCCTCATCACGGCTTGAGCCTCCCTCCCAGTATCGACTGGCCCGGCGTCCAATGACACACGAGCAATTGAATCCTCCAAAGCCCGCAAATTACAAGCATATTCCCGTGTTAAGGCTGAAATTTAAGACCCCATCGGCGTGCTAACTCGCCTGCGGTCCTGGTATTGGTCGTTTTGAATTTCCTTCTTGTTTCTGTGGCGAATATCCACCTTTCGTCAAAGCAAATCGACAATGAATAAAATGAGCCCCGGCAGTCCATCTGAGAGTAGATTCGTCCCCCGTCATGGCATTTGCACATGCGCCCATTCCCCATTTCGCATTTCACGTATTCATCCCATGTGTCCGCCTGTAGACAATGGTATTGGCGAGAAGGGAAGCCAAAGTACTGAAAATGAACACGAGCCTGTAAAATCTTAGTCTAGGAAGTATGTAGGAATGAAGTGCATTATATTTTTGCATTCATCTATTTAGTGTTCCAACTGACAACCACTCGTATGCATCTAATGTGTTCCTTCTGTAGGGAATGATTTTGGCAAGAATGGAGCCAGCCAACACTGAAAATCAACATCGGCATGCAAACCCGAATCTACAGTGTATGTAGGAATGAAGCGCATTATATTTTTGCATTCATCTGTTTAGTGTTCATTCTTTGTGTTTCTCTGTAGACAATGAAATTGACGAGAAGGGAGCCAGCGCACTAGCCGAAGCATGAAAATGAACACGAACCTGCAAAAGCTGGATCTAAGACGTATGTAGGGATGAAGCGCATTATATTTTGCATTCATCTGTTTAGTGTTCTAGCTGACAATCACGCGCATACATTTAACGTGTCCCTCTGCAGGCACTGAGTTGGCGCGGTGGGAGGTAGCGCGCGGAAAGTGAGGTAAATCGCTTGCGCGTAAACATTTCACGTGTCCCTAAAATATTGGTGGAACAGGCAGCCTATTGTAGCAGATTTACTGCCAGGAATATATAATTATATTGTTACGTAGCCATTGAGACCCAGGCCCCCCCGTATGAACGTTCTGACAGTAATCATGCATACTAATTGAGCACTTACATCGACATTTATGAATCCTTAAAAATCGCATTCTGTGCATAAAACACCGAATAGCAGGTTTGTAACTACAAATTTGAGGTGTCAGCCCTTTCTTCCCTCATCTGATTCTATGCTTCCGCGCGCCCAGCCTCGCATTATAGAAATTATAAAAATTGCTCATCGTCTGCATCGTCCGCGGGTCATGGAACCTATCTCTAATTCTGGTGTGCAAAGTACCCTGGGTATTCACAAATCCATTATCGAGTAAATGGCTCTGCCAAACGGTTTTAAATATCGTTCTAAGCTTCAGTATCTTTGCTGACTGAAACTTGAACATTTTATTTGTATCTAACCTAAGATCCGGTATCGGTAAGTATGCATCTCCGGAAGGTGCGTGATTTTTTTTTTTTTTTTTTTTTTTTTTTGTTGTTGTTGTTGTTGTTGTTGTTGTTGTTGTTGCAATGATCTATATCTCAACACACAAATCTGTTGTCTTGAATCACAATATAATCTGCCCCTATAATTATATCGGCCAAAGTGCTGCCGATGCTAAATATTGAATTGGTGAGACAGAAGATCGAAGCAACAACATATAAGAAGAAAAGGATTATCTTCGTAAAGAACGAACTGAACTTCACGAAAAGGAGTGCATACTTCTTAATTTACTGAACGGGCAACTCCGAGGTAGGTGGATCATGCGGTTTCATTGTGCAGTTATTGAAAGGGATGAGGTCTCCGAACATTCACTCAAAACGAACATTTTAATTATTAATATATATACTTTCTCACCCCAGAACCGTCTTTGAATTTGGCGTCAGTTCGTAACTACTGATATTTTCCGTTGTCCGTTTGTCTTATACGATGTTTATGCTGCTTCCATGACTATATTCTTTTTTCTCTTGTATATAGATCATACAGGGCATAAAGCGTGATACAGAAGAGATAAAGAACGACACAGGAGACATAAAAGTAGACATGAGAGTCATCCCAGGCAGCCTCGACGAACTTCACGGCAAGGTTGACAGTCTGCCTAAGCTTGCGACTCTTCATCATCTTTCACGAGGATGGTCATTTGTTAGCGCCATCGATTGATAGACTCTTCACCAAAAGGTTCCGTCTATACTTTCTCTGCGAACACGACCCCATCGAAAACGGCAACATGAAGAAACAGTTCCATCTGGCATACCACGACGGCTATCCTGTTGTCCGACCACGCGAGGTATGATATTTTGATATTCGATATGGCATGTCTCCAGCTATCACGATATAAGTGCCTATTGTCCGCTAAGTATGTCTCTACTTTAGTTTGTAGCTAAATATGGGCCATATATGAGTAAGTTATTTAATTAAATACTAATATATCTAACTATTGGTATGCTTATCTAGACTAACAAGTATGAAGAATATGTAGTGTAATTATCTTTTTTACCAAATGACAGCAAATGACAGATTACTTATTGATGAGAAAAATATTTTGTATAATTAATTAATAAAATTAATTTACCTATTTATAGAATTAGAAATATTGCTTTAACTTAGATAATTTGATCTTATATATATATTATTACAACTTCTAGTAACTGTCTCTTTTTTTTTTTTTTTTTTTTTTTTTTAATGGACTTAAAGTCCCACAGATTTTTATTGAAAGGGAATCTAGACTATATAGGCCAAAACCCTCCCCCACCACCCCTCAAGCACTATACCTTCATTAAATCTAGGCTAGCTATTATGTATCTAGTAGCTTGATCATATCAGATATAGCAGAGCTTATAGTAGTTTATATCTCATTCTATACACTATGCTCTTCTTATTACCAGAGAGTAAGCAACTATATACTAATAACTGAAGATATACCTAAAACTCCAATATATGTTCAAGGCTATATTTGAGTCAATTTACATAGTCCTCATTATTCTAAATAGAGTAATAGGTAAAGAAAAACGTCTCTCAAAGACAAAATAGTAGGTAGAACCTAGTACTCTCTAATAAAGTGAGTAGAGGACTTACACATAAGGCAGGAGAAGACTCCTAATACCTCACTACTCAAGTTTGTAGATCTCAATCATATTGCTACATCAGCTCTTAGTTCTAGTTGAGTATAGTCAAGACATCTGATCCAAGTAGCCTCAGGTCCACCAATTATTCTCAATAACTGGAGTCTAACTCTTTATCACTAAAAGTAGCTGAGAGTAATATCTACCACCTAATCACTCCATACTAATTAGAAAACTTTACTGATACAGTACTTACTCTAGCCTCAATAACTATTATGTATCAGTCTAATACTCAACTAATTTACCTTGCTCTTCTTCTTATCTATAATGGCCATCTCTCCTCTCATTCTGATCTATCTGAAAAACAGTTACCTATATCAGAACTGTATTTGCCAGAAAGCTTACTAAAGCTCAGAGGGCTCTACTATAGATACTAAGAACCTATAGATAACTTATACTGACATATAATACCTAAGATTAGTTGATTTTTTACACAGTTTGTGATATACTAAGATAATATCTTATTAATGATAGTAAAAGAAAAAAAGTACTATACTAGAATAAATATACCCCAGATATAGTCAAAGGTATCAGAAACTATGAAAAAGTTGAGAAGATACTAATTCAATACTAATAAAGAGACAACTTATATATATATAATAAAATTAGTAATATAATAATTTTATAGTTATATTTTAGTCTTAGTACTTTTTTGTATTTTTTTTCTAGTCTTTTCTTATCTTTTCTTGAATATTCTACTATATTTTAGTATCCTCCAAATGTCTAGAAATCTTCTCTTAATACTAAGATATTATTAGAATATTCTTGTCTTTTCTCAGTACTAAGTATCTTATCTTAGCTAGTTATAGAACCTTTTAGAATATTATAGAATGCTATTAGTCATCTTTGTCAAGAATTTATTTCTTGGCTTTTCTTTTCTTTTCTATAAATATTCTTATTCTCTACTTAAATAAAGCTCAGAATATTTTCTCTTAGAATTTCTTTAAGAATACTTGAATTTATAAATATCTCTTTGAGCTACTTTAGATCTACTAGGACTATACATATATCAGATTTAGCCATTTTCTCTTAAAGAAACTAGAACTATTATACTTGGTAGCAGTAGTATCATTATATCTTACCTTATTAAGAAACCTTACATGAATTCAGAAACCAGTCATAACTACACACACAAGCCCAAATAAGCTATAGAGAACTAGCTTACTATCTAGATCTCTTTGCTATAGAAAAAGCAGATAGTGTAGAACTATAAGTCAATCTGGAGAAAATAATTACCACTATAGTCTATCAAATTTAACAACTTCAAGTACAAATAGACTATCAGAAAACAAGAACTATAGCTATATTATATTCTACTACTATATTAGTCAGCTTCAAGCTATTCAAGTCAGATATCTTTAATAATTATTGAGAAGGACTGACTATAGATGTATGGACCTTCTAGTTGGACTAATACTTGAAACTTACAAGAATAGAAGAGGACATGTAAGTCCAATTTTCTATCACACTCTTCTGAGAAAATGCAGTCATTTAATAGTATAATTATATTATAACTACTACTACCTACTTGAATACAAAAATCTAAGATTGGAAATCCTTCAAGGAGGCCCTCCACTAGCAGTTCAAGCTTGCTAATACTACCAAGCTAGCTAGAGATAAGCTAGCAAACATCAAGCAACTCAAGTCTATGCAAAGTTATAATATATAATTTCTATCAATTCTACTTAAACTATTAGTGATATCTGAAGATGAAAAAATAGACTGCTATATCTGAAGTCTGAAAGGAAATACACAAGTTAAGATTGAGCTAAAAGAGCTACAGACTCTCAATAAAGCTATGAGAATTGCTGATAAATTTAATATCATCATCTTTAGCAACTTGTAAGAGGGTTGCTTTTTAGGGTAACCATTACATAGTTCTGGAAGGGTTTTCTGGAAGTTCTGGATATTCTGGAAGACTATTTTCTTATGGTCAAGATCAATTTCATATAGAGTATGTCCTCTATGCTTATTGATTTCAAGATCGGATTGATGTCTCAACCAAAGTCCTTTTTTTAGACTAGTTCTGGGTGTTCAGGATTTTCCGTATTTCAGGAAGTTCAAGAAACTAAGACCAGCTTAGTTGAATTGGTGTATTGCTGCAGACAATACCCAATTAGGAAATTTCGTAATGGGGTTAGGAGTGGGACCTAATGGGGAGCAGATTTACTTAAGAGTGGTTTGTAGGTTATTAAATAGGTTTATTTGCTATTCATAATATTGCTATACTAAGAGTGGTTATGTGAAGGGATATTGTGAGGAAGTGCTCAAAAGTTGTGTTCGGATTGTTCAAGTCTGAGATTCTGAGGTCTGGGGGAGGGGGTATTTATACTAGTGAGGGGCTATCTGAACTATGCTAGATATGGATATAGCACTAAGTGTCTTGCTGAGTCGGAATGCAGTCATGTAGTACAAGGGTAATCTGACATATCAAGAGATCATCTGACTGCTGAGTCAGTTTACAGTCACATTATATAAGGCTAATCTAACTATACTATGACTGCTAAGCTATTTATAGATTTAGGTGCTGTCTGGTTAGTCTTTGATGACATCACTATTGATGACATCATCACTGGCAAAGTCTGAGCAGTTTTCTGACTTCTGACATCATCAGTTTTCAAGATGTCATCACTTCTATCTCTTGCAAGATTAAGGCTGTCCTTGGTGGCGGTGGTTGTACAAGGATAACAGATCTTGGTTCTCTTTTTTTTTGGTCTGCTGGCACATTTGCAAGGACTGGCCATTCTCGTCTAGGGCGAGAGCTCCTAATGTCGCGGCTGAGGGTTCGAACCTCTTGGAAATGATATTTTCTGTAATCCGAGGCAATTTCTAGTAGTAATATCTGTCACATAGATGGCTTGAGATTGGTTTCAACAATGTTGGCTTTCTTGAGTTCAGATAAAGCATCTGTCACTCTCCAACGGAGGTAACACAAATAGAGCAAACAGAGTTGTTCAAATGCGTTTTGCTTCTACTAAGTAATGAGATCTTGTATTGTAAGTGCACAACCTCCAAGCCACGTAAATCACACGCGATCTCTGAACAAATCTGGAAATCACCTGCAAGATCACGAAGCTGAGTCAAACAGAAGTCACAGTGCACAAAGCTGAGTCAATACCAAGTCACGGAACACAAGATTCACACAAATGAAATCTTACCAATCCAGAACAAATGTATATATACCCAGCCCCAAGATGCATCGAAACAGAGAACCAAAATAAATAACAACCACAACTTCCAAACACACAAACATGACCACCGAGATCTACAACCGCATCCGTGCTGACATTTGGAATGCCATTGTCAACTGAGCCACACCCCCTCTACCCCTCATGAATATCTACAGCCAAGCACCTCTCTACTTCGTAGAAGCCCGATGGAATGCCCTGAACATACTTAGCGAGGCCCACCGGATTAGACAAATCTCAAGCTACTACCAGATCGGCCGCCTCCTGGAAGACATGGTTGAACACCACCATGATATAGACATTACCTAGATGTCTCAACACCAGAAGCTCATTGCCCACAAACACCAAGAACTCTTCTACAAGTACAGCACCTTTATTCCCCGCCTCCGAGTCACTACCAGCGAAATGGTTGCCACCCTGTCCTATGGCCAAATCGATGACATAATACAAGAACTCAACCACAAGTACCTTGAGTACGTTGAAACCACAGACAGAACCTTTCCGCACCCCGATGACCACATTCTGCAAATGCCCCAAGTTGGATATGCCATGAAGGACGTCTATGATATAATCAACTTCGATAAAGACGAAGCAGAAGACAATGATCCTTCTGACGCCGACATGACCTCAAGCCAAGGATCTCTTCCAACTCTGATCACACCGCCAATACTGCCCATGAACTTAGAACAGTTCATAACCACGTACGAGACTTATTGGGACAATGACCACTGGCACGAATACCAATCTGCATTCACCCCTGATTACTTCAACTACAACGAAGAGACTGGAGAACACAATCTGTACCTTCAGACAACCCTCGAGATCGAACCGACAACTCCACCACCTGAGTACGAGTGACATGAACTACAGCCGCCAGCTTACTACAACCCCACGACTCATAGTGCTATAACCTATAGAAGATATGCAGACAGCGAATCCGATGAAAGTGAAGACAATACACCCCTCCTTCGCCCACCAACACCTTATCCAACATACGAGATAGATGATGCTATCCTATGGGATGGAGATGAAGTCCCAATGTATTATTACCTTAGCCAACAAGGAGAAGTAATCCGCAAACCCCTCTTCTTAGATGACTACTTCATCAGAGATGATGTCATTGATGGTGATGTCATCAAAGACTACCCAGACAGCATGTAAACCTATAAATAGATTAACAGTCATAGTATAGTTAGATTAGCCTTGTACGATGTGACTGTGAACTAACTCAGCAGTCAGACGATCTCTTGACATATCAGATCACACTTGTACTACGTGACTGCATTCCGACTCAGCAAAGCACTTAGTACTACACCCATATTTAGCATAGTCCAGATAGCCCCTCACTAGTATAAATACCCCCTCCTCCAGACCTCAGAATCTCAGACCTGAACAATCTGAACACAACTCCTGAGCACTTCCCCACAATACCCCTTCACACAACTACTCCTAGTATAGCAATATCATGAATAGCGAATAAACCTATTTAATAAACCCCCAAACCACTCTTAAGTAAATCTGCCCCCTGTTAGGTCCTACTCCTAACCCCATCACGAAATTTCCAAATTGGGTATTGTCTGCAGCGATACGCCAATTCAACTAAGCTGGCCTTAGTTTCTTGAACCTCCTGAAATACGGAAAATCCTGAACATCCAGAACTAGTCCAAGAAAGGACTTTGGTTGAGACGTCAACCCAATCTTAAAATCAATAAGTGTAGAGGATGTACTCCATATGAAATTGATCATGACCATAAGAAAATGGTCTTCCAGAATATCCAGAACTTCCAGAAAACCCTTCCAGAACTACGTAATGGTTACTCTAAAAAGCAACCCTCTTACATGTATAGTCACAGTGTATCTTGGTCTTGAGTTGATAAGCACAATTCATGAACCTTTTGGTAGATGAGATAGGGTTCTTCTTGTCTCAATTTGAGTTTGGTACTTTCAGTTTTCTTTTATAATAGTACAGTATACCAAATTAGTTATAGTGGTTCAGAGTCAGTCTTATGATTATAGTACTTCTTCTAGTATTCTTGTATCTTAGCAGTGGGTTCTTGTGCTTGCTGGTATATTTCGTGTAACCAGATGATCTCTTGTTTTGTAGTCTTGCATGTGGTTTCCATATTAGTTCTGAGGATACCATGTGATTTTGGTGGCTTGGAGGTTGTGCGCTTACAACTCTCTCCTTCTTAACTTTCGACGTCCTCATCGAGGCCTTCTAATTTGTTCTGGTGTTGTTGTACCATTTGAATGGTTCTTGTGGCTGTGTTTGTTGAGGATTTGTTCAACTTTGTATTCTTCTTGGTCATTAATAATGACAGGTATAGGTGGTTCTATGGTTCAGTTCAGAAATATGTCTTGGACTTTCTGGAGTAGTGGTCTAACATGGCTGTCAACTTTGGAAAAGTCTTCTTCAGAGTTCTCGAGTTCTCCTTTGGATGGATGGATGGAGATAGTAAAGAGAGGGCATTTCTTGGCCAATTTCTTGAGTTGTAGCTTATTGATATAGGTGGTCTTTGGTCCAGGGTCACTAGAGTTGAGTGGGTCCTTTTTGCCTTGCAGTTTGAAGTTGTGGTGTCCTTTCTTGATGGTCAGAGAATAGTTTACCCAATCGATTATGAGGTTCTCTTGTTTCAACCATGGAGTTCCAAGAATGATTTCATTATCAGGGAGTGGTATAATTTGAAGGATAACATGTACTTGATAGTCACTGATTCAGAAGGGTAGGTTGCAGACTTCCTTGCTAATGATATGTGAGGTTCCATCAGCTGTAGCAACTGCTTGAGTTTGTTGTACCGGAGAGGTAAAGACCTTGAGTCTGTTGGCTGTTTCTTCATTGATGAAGTTGCCTGAGGCACCACTGTCTATCATAATCTTGACAGGTGCTCGATTGATAAAAGCTTTAAGTGTAAGTAGTTTGTCTGATCCAATGGTGGTGATTTCAGTTGTAGGGGCTTTCCTTCTGTTGATTCTTCTTTGAGCCAGTTCGTTGATGCAAGAGAAGTAATCATCAATCATGTAGGAAGAGTACATTCCAATGCCATGGGGGCATCAGCCACTTGGTACATATCCATCTTCAATTTTCTTATAGAATTATTCTTCTTTGTTTATGGTAGGTTGGGTTGGAGCCTTGTTTGATGAACCAAATCCTTTGGATCCTCAGATGGTGGGCAGTAGTTCAGGGACTTTCTTGACTATCAGGTTTGACTCGATTTTTTCAAATAGGATCTGGACAATACAGAATCTAATGGGAATCTTGAAGGGTATCCAACTGTGGTTTCAGATGAGGACAATAATTTCACCTGTGTAATCTTCATCAATGACTCCTCCTTCTACTGAGAGTCCTTTCAATGCTAGGCTGCTGTGACAGCATATTCTTCCAATGTGTCCTTCAGGAATTTGGATACTGATTCCTGTGTAGACTTGCTTGACTTCTCAGTTAGAGACTATAGCTTCTTCGGCTGTATACAGGTCATATCCAGCTGCTTTTTGACTTCCTTTGATTGGGGCCTTAGCAGTTTGTCTTAATTTGATAAGGTCTAGTGTTCTGGTGGTCAGATTGTTGAGGTGGTGCAGAGTGGTAACAGTTGCTCATATTACTGTTCAGGGTTTTCGGTTAGGGCAGACACTGGCCATGTGTCCTGTCTTTCGGTAATAGAAGTATGCTCCGCTTCTTCTAAGTTCATTCCTTTCACCTTCGGTGAGTTTCTTAAAGGTACTTGGCTGGGTGGGTTCATGATTTCTGAGTGTCCACGAAGTGGATGTTAAGGGAGCTCGGGATGCTTCATGCTTGGGTTCTTCTTTCTTAGTCCAAGTCTTTTCCTTGTTGTTGAATTGTCTTCAGGGCAGAATGGGTCCAGCTATTAGAATCTGCTTGACCATAGTCTTGATTCTTGCCAGGCACCATTGTTGGTGGTCACAACCAACTGGGCATCCTTATTCTCAGATTTTTCTAGTAAGCCATTCAGGCAGGGCATTGAATAAATGATCTGCTCTTGTACCATTTCGTGCTTCATCATTGGTAATATATCCTAGGCCAACAGTGTTCAGGAGTAACTCAAGTTTTGTACAGAAGGTTTTGAATTCCTCCTTTCTATATATATCAAATTTGAGGTTGCAGAGTTTTACTCGGGATTCAGCAATCATGGTTTTGCTGTGATATTGAGCAATCATGAGTTGTTTAAGTCCAGGGGCTGCAGGATGGGCTCCATATTCTGAGACATTATTTACTGCATTCTGAGCAACTACTGCAGGTTGGGTGTCCCATGTGAGGGGTTTTTCAGGAAGGGTTCACTACCATTCTTCAGCAGGTCCTCGGAAGAATGTAACAACTTGGCAGACATAGGCTGTAGTGGTAGCAAAGAGTTGTTCCAGAGTGTGGTCTTGATTGTTTGTCAGAACGCGGTCAGCAACTCGTTCATTGGTCCATTGATTGGCTTTGAAGTTAGTATCAACTATACTAATAAAGCTTTGGACTTCTTGTACAGTACCATTGAAGGTAGGTAGACTCAGATTTTTTGTAGGTCGGGTCTGTTCAGCTAAGGCAGTAATGGTTGCTGCCATTATGGCTATCTGGGCTGTGAGGTCTAGAATCTGTTGGTTTGCCATATTGTTTACTGGAGGTGGTTGGACTGCTGGTAGTGGTGTTACTGATACTATTTGAGGTACTGGTGCAGAGTGTGATGGGGTTCTTTGGGTCTGTGTAAGTTGCTGGAGTAATAGTTGTGGGTCTGGAGTAAGGGCTTGATAGATAGCTGTCTGTTGCTGTGTAGGTGTGTTCTGTCCTGATGGAGGTATGTCTCCTTCAGTGGTGTATCCGGGATCGAATTCCCTGAGATACTCCTCCTTCTCTTCAGTTTGGTCTCTGTGTACTTGGGTTTGCTCAGCATCAAAGTAGACAGAATCAGTTGTACATCTGATTTCAGATGGACTTAATTCAAAGTCAAGTTCTGGTTCAGTATTGGTTTTGGATTCAGGTAGGGCTGTAGCAGGGCCTGCTTCAGGTTCAGAATCAGGTAGTTGATGAAGGGTTTCTCTTGCTTCTTCTTTAAGAATATAGTGGGCCTTGCTGTTCTGGAATTGATAATATAATGCGGTCCTGGTCCTGGTATGGTGAAAGTTGGTAAAGTTGAGCTACTTGGCTACAGAGGCTTGGGCTTCATGAGGAACTAAGGCTAGAAAGACTGCTGTTGGTTGTCCTAGGTCACTCAGGTTTGTGGAGCTGATAAAACTCTTGTTGAGAAGAGTAAAGAAGACTTCTATAAGACCTTCTTTGTCTTAACTTGCTGGGTGTAGGGTAAGGAGTTCGGTGAATAGAGTTTTGCCTATTTGCTAGTTTAATTGGAGTACTTCTTTCTTTGAATGAAGTTTGTCTCACTTGTTGCAGGTGTGGAGGTCAAATTGTCCTTATACGTCAGGTTCAATTCTCTCCAGATTGTCAGATAGTTCAGGATAAATTCCAGTTCAGAGGTTGGGCTTTATACCAACTTGTAGAAATTTGCAGAAGGGTTTGTAGAGGGATGAGGAAGCATCTTGAAGTAGAATTGGATTGTAAACTACTGCTACCAAGTTATAAGAGGGTTGCTTTTTAGGGTAACTGTTACATAGTTCTGGAAGGGTTTTCTGGAAGTTCTGGATATTCTGGAAGACCATTTTCTTATGGTCAAGATCAATTTCATATGGAGTACGTCCTCTATACTTATTGATTTCAAGATCGGGTTGACGTCTCAACCAAAGTCCTTTTTTCAGACTAGTTCTGAGTATTCAGGATTTTCCGTATTTCAAGAAGTTCAAAAAACTAAGACCAGCTTAGTTGAATTGGCATATCGCTGTAGACAATACCCAATTAGGAAATTTCGTGACGGGGTTAGGAGTGGGACCTAATGGGGAGCAGATTTACTTAAGAGTGGTTTGTGGATTATTAAATAGGTTTATTTGCTATTCATGATATTGCTATACTAGGAGTAGTTGTATAAAGGAATATTATGGGGAAGTGCTCAGAAGTTGTGTTTGGATTGTTCAAGTCTGAGATTCTGAGGTCTGGGGGAGGGGGTATTTATACTAGTGAGGGGCTATCTGGACTATGCTAGATATGGATGTAGTACTAAGTACCTTGCTGAGTTGGAATGCAGTCATATAGTACAAGAGTGATCTGATATATCAAGAGATCATCTGACCATCTTTCTCCACTACAATTCATATTACACAAACTTTCACAACACACTTTCAAGTTATTTATTAGAGAAAGATACTAAGAAGATATCAAGTAGCAAGCAAGCTAACACACATACTAGGTTGGGTGGTCCTGGGGCCTTCGACTGGCAGCATGTTGAGAGGGGGCATGGGCTGGGGATGGGGTCTTTCGGTGCCTTGAGTGGACTGGGCAGCTCAGGTAGTAGAGGTGGCACTGGTGGGGGGGCTGGAGGGTGGTAGGGGAGGAGCTTCGCGGATGCACTGAGGACTGGGGGCTGGCCAATGGGAGCCCACAGAGATCAGACTGGAGGGAAGGGGAAGCAGAAGGCTAAGGATGCTGGAGGAGCTGGGCCTTTGCTGGTGGGAGGTGGGGGAAGTAGAGGGACTGCTGGGGGTAGTGGTGGGACTGCTAATGGTGGCATAACAGCTAATCAGGAAAAAAAAAGAGATGTGACGGCTGATGGCCAGGTGGAGCAGGGGATCCCGATGTAGAAGAGAGACCTGGCGGATGGTGTGATGGGACTGGTGGTAGTGCTGTTACTCAAGAAGTCGATCTCGGAGTTTGCAGTGACCTTGTACTTCTGGGGCTTGGCGGTGACAGCAAGGATGGTTCTGGAGCTTGTTTCGAAGCAAGTGGCTGGGGTGGCTTCAGTGAAGTTCTTGAAGGGTCTGGAGGGGGTCAAGGTGGGCTTTGAGGAGGCAGGTCCACTGGATGAGGTGCTGAAAACTGGAGTTATGGTTGGGGAGGTGGTGGTCCCTATGGTGAGGTGCTTGCGATGGGACCCCAAGGTGGTGCAGCTTCTGGTGAAGGGGGTGCCCTGCGACCCTTTCTCTGCTACCTTACCGGTCACATGGTTTGGTGGGTGACCTTCCGAGTCCCCTTTCCCCTATTATTACCTCCACTACCTCGGGTTGGTTTGCTGTACCTGTATGGGCATGGTGGGAGGAGGGCAATGGTGTTGAGTTGCCCCTTTATTGGTGTCAGATCGGTGTCTTCTCCACTTTTTCGTGGTTTCTGGTGCCTCTGGCTGCGTCTGGGGTGTACCTGTTTTGGTGTGGCACTTTCTTCCTTTTGCCATTGTCAACAAGGTGTCGTCCTGGTGTGTCGCGGGCTACGTAGGGTGTCGGCTGACCTTGGGCGTCAAGTGCCAGTATAGGTTATCTGCAGGTTATTCAGTGCCTATGGTGGGGCCCTCTGAGCTTTGGCGAGCTTCCCGGCGAGTGCGGCACTGGCATAGGTGACTGTTTTTCGGGTGTTGTTGGGATGGGAGGGGAGATGGCCGTCACAGATAGGAGAAAGGGCGATTACTGTGAACCAGTAGGATGCCAGGCTGGGGGTGGTCATCGGGGCTGGGGCGGACAATATTTCGGTGGGGCCTTTTGATTGGCTGGTGGGGGGTGGGGTGGTGCAGGGGCCGGCATCCTGGCTGTACCCAACTGGAACTGGGAGCTGAAGCGGCAACACGATCGAGGCCCACAGGCTTGGGGAGTGGGACCTTCCTCATTTGGCAGTACCCGACTGGAACCGGGAGCTGATATGGTAATGTGATCGAGGCCCACAGGCTCAGGGAGTGGGAGTGGGGTCTCTTCAGGCCCTAGCCCATGTGTAAGTCCTTTGAGGAAGGTGCTGTATGTAAGTTCTTTACTCACCCACTTTGAATCCACTTTGCTCTCTGTTGGTTGGTTGGGGGGTTTTTTCTTTGCCTCGGGCTTTCTTTTGGGGTTCGGGGGGCTATTCTTTATTCAGTCCCAGTACTGCTAGATCTGACGCGTAGGTGTGCTCTCGTGTGTA
>RBNI01002890.1:0-17229 GCA_003990745.1 Jimgerdemannia flammicorona
TTTTTTTTTTTAACGGACTCAATGTCCCATGGATTTTTATTGGAAGAAAACCTAGACTATATAGGCCAAAACCCTCCCCCACCACCCATCAAGCACTGCCCCCCCATTAACCTAGACTAGCTATTGTCTAGCACCTCAACCATGCCAGATGCAGTAGGGCCTATGTTGGCCCGCACCTCATTCTGTGCACCATGCTCTCTCTACTATCAGGGGAAACCCAGCCATACACCAATGACCAAAAGTACATACCCAAGAATCCAATGTATATACAAGGCCATGTCTGAGCTAAATAGAATAGCCCCTGCCACCCCAAAGAGAATGACAGGCAAAGAAAAACCCTCATCAAAGCACAACATGGTGGGCAGGGCCTGGTTTTCCCAGTTGAGGTGAGTAAAAAACTTACACATGAGGCAGGAGGAGACCCCCAATACCCCACTACTCAAGCCTGTGGGCCTCAATCATATTGCCATATCAGCTTCTGGTTCCAGTTGAGTACAGCCAAGACACCTGAAATGGATAGCCTTAGGCCCCCTGACCCCCTCCAAACAACTAGAGCCCAATCCCATGAATCACCAAAAGAAGCCAAGAGTGACACCTACTATCTAACCATGCCACACCAATCAAAAGGTCCCACTGAAGCAGCACTTGCCCCAGCCCTGACAACTGCCCCCAGCCTGGCACCCTACTGGTTCACCATTATCACCCTTCCTCCTATCTGTAATGGCCATCTCCCCTTCTATCCTGACAATACCCAAAAAGCAGTCACCTATGCCAGAACCATGCTTGCTGGAAAGCTCGCCAAAGCCAGAGGGCCCCACCACAGGCACCGAGGACCTGCAGGTAACCTATACTGAGCACTTGACACCCAAGGTTGGCTGACTCTCTACATAGCCCGAGACACACTGAGACAACACCTTGTTGGTGACAGCAAAAGGAAGAAAGTGCCACATCAAAACGGATGCACTTCAGATGCAGCCAAAGGCACCAGAAACCGCAAAAAAGTAGAGAAGACACCAATCAGACACCAATAAAGAGGCAACTCATCACTATTGCCTCCCCCTCACTGCCCTGCAACAGATACAGTAAACCAACCCGAAGTAGAGGGGGTAATAATTGTGGAAAGTGGACTCGGAAGGTTGCCTACCAAACCATTGTGACCAGTAAGGTAGTGGAGAAAGGGGCTGGCCTCTCTCTTCATACTTGCCAACAGTACCCTCTACCTCATACACCTCTGGGCCTGCTCCCACTATCTCTTATCAGTGTGAATATGCTTCCCATCCACAATCTCCAGATACATTGACTCCTCATACACTTTCCAGACCTTTGCCCTCCTCTCAACAGCACCACTCAACTCCTCTAAAGCCTCCAACAAGTCCTCTTCCTCCTCTTCACTCTCTCGTACCCTAGACACCTTACAGACAAAAGCCCCCACATCAATACTGAGGGCCAGTCGCTTGTCTTTCCTATGGCCTCCCTTCCAGCCAGTCAAATCCTCACATCCACATCACCTGTTCTGATGGAGGTCTCCTCCCACACCTGAAAACCAATATCCACAACATTGCCATACTCTGCCATCACCTCCTCCACTCTCCTTCTAGTCTCCTCCTTTGACACTGTAGGCACCCCCTTCACCAGCAGCTACACCACCCTGGGGTCCCACCTCAAGCAGCATACCATGGGGACCACTACCTCCCCAACTACTACTCCAGACTTCAGAGTCTCCTCCAGTGGGCCTGCCTCCTCAAAGCCCACCTCAACTCTCTCCAAATCCTTCAGGAACTTCACTGAGATGACCCCATCCACCTGCTTCAAGATAAGCCCCAAGACCATTCTCACCATCACCACTAAGTCTTGAAAGCACAGTGTCACCACAAACTCTGAGATCGATTTCCTGAGTAATGGTGCTACCACCAGCCCTGTTACACTATTGGCCAGGTCCCCCTTCCGCATCAGGAACCCCTGCCTTACTCCACCATCAGCCATCACATTTTTTTTTTTTTCCTGATTCTCCATCATACTTCCAACAGCAGTCCCACCCCCAGCCACAGCATCTCCAGCACCTACACTCGCATCCTCCACCTGAGTATCTCCCCCCCTCCCTAGGCTTACCTTGTCTTTCCCTGCAGCAGCACCAGTCTGAGATCCAGCCAGCCACCCACTCCCCTTCACCTTAACTGCAAAGCTTGGGGGGCCAGGCCTTCCCCTATTACCACCTGACACTGGTCCACCTCCAGAGCCCTTGCCACCTTTCAACCCTCCAAAGACCCCCATCCCCAGGCCATAACCCCTCCCTACATGCTGCCAGCCAAAAGCCCCAGGTCTACTCAACTCAGCATACCCATCAGAAATCTTGCTTGATGATATTTTTATAATACCTTTTTTCCAAATTGTGTCAAAAACCATTGCTTGAAGTTGGTGTAATGTGAATTGTACCAGAGAAAGGGTGGCCTGAGGCTGCTCATCATCCAGCCTCTGCTCTACACCCAGCTGATTCCCTACTTCTATCCAAAAGTCCCCCAGTACCTCACACTCTCTCAGCCAATATTCTGGTATCTATATAAATCCCCCAACTTGCCCCACATTATAACACTCCTCAAATCTAATTGGCCACCTTCCACCAAATGCCCTGCACAGAAATTCAACATGATATTCCTCCACAGCATCTGCCACTATACCACCCAGAACTTGGGAGGAAGCCACTACTGCACCTCAGCACTCTATGACCAGACACCTGCCCAGTCTCACTCCTCACCAATCCTTGCTGCCTGCCATCCACTCAGCCAAAGATCCTGGCCAAGACCCTGCTAACACTCCACTCCATCCCCAATATCAAACTCAGCAAGCAGAGTACCCCCCAGAAGCAATCTGTCCCATTGCCACATATTCAAACCCCAAGGCACCTCCCCCTAATTGCCCTGCCAGCACAGGCCTATTTGGTGTGCTCCATCCACCACCCCCCACCAGAAGCCCTTAAACCACAGCCATCAACATCCATTCAGCCCCACCAGTGCAAGCAAATCTCCCAAGGACTCTTGAGGGGAGAATCTCATCTCCCACACCCTCTGCAGCAGTGGCACCCAACCCCCTCTCTGCAATTCAATAGCTCTCTTCAACCACCAGGCTTGCAGACAGTATAACCTCTTAGGGAAATCCATAAGGCCTAGTCCTCCCCTAACCACCAGAGTTGCAAGGGTATCCCAACTGATCTGGAACCTCCTCCCAGCCCAAATCCAATCTCTAGCCATCTTTGTCAACCTCTTCACCACCCAAGCTGAGAAGTCTAGGTGATGTGCCACATACCATAGCTTGGGAAACTAGTAGATATTCAGAATTAATACCCACCCTGCCAGGGAGATGTGGCAACCCCCCCAACCTCAAAGGGCCTCCCCCCAAATAGCTACCCTCCTCTCCCACCATACTCATGGCAAGACAGATCCATATATAGAAAGAAAGATGCCCAGATACTACACCACCTCAACCACCTTTCTCCTGTACAATTCACATTACACCAACTTCAACCAATGGTTTATTGATACAACTTAGAGAAAAGGTATTATAACAATGTCATCAAGCAAGAGTTCTGACAGGTATGCTGGGTTGGGTGGACCTGGGGCTTTTGGCTGGCAGAATGTGGGGAGGGGTTATAGTCTAGAGATGGGGGCCTTTGGAGGGTTGAAGGGTGGTAAGGGCTCTGGAGATGGACTGGTGTCTGGTAGCCATGGGAGGAGGCCTGGCCCTCCAAGCTTTGCAGATAAGGTGAAGGGGAGTGGGTGGCTGGCTGGATCTAGGGCTGGTGCTGCTGAAGGGAAGGGCAAGGTGAGCCTAAGGAGAGGGGGAGGTACTCAGGTGGGAGATGCAAGTATAGGTGCTAGAGGTGCTGTGGCTGGGGATGGGACTGCTGATAGAAGTGTGACAGAGAAGATAGAAAAAAAAAGAGATGTGAAAGCTGATGACAGGGTGGAGCAGGGGTTTCTGATGCAGAAGGGAGATCTGACTGATGGTGTAATGGGGCTGGCAGTTATACTGTTACTCAGGAAATTGATCTTTGAGTTTGTGATAACACTGTGCTTCTGAGGCTTAGCAGTGATGGCAAGAATGGTCTTGGGGCTTATCTTGAAGCAGGTGGCTGGGGCTGCATTGGTGAATTTTCTGAAGGGTCTGGAGGGGGTTGAGGTGGGCTTTGAGGAGGTGGGCCCCCTGGAAGAGGCTCTGAAGACTAGAGTGGTAGTTGGGGAGGTGGTGGTCCCCATGATGTACTGTCTGAGGTAGGACCCCAGAGTGGTGCAGCTGCTGGTAAGGAGAGTATCCATGGTGATGAAGGAGGAGACTGGGCTTTTGTCTGTAAGATATCAAGGATGAGAGGAAGTGAAGAGGAGGAAGAGGACTTGTTGGAGGCTCTGGAGGAGTTGAGTGGTGCTGTTGAGAGGAGTGGGTTGGCAACCCCATGCCCCTTTCTCTGCTACCTTACTGGTTATAATGGTTTGGTAGACAATCTTCCAAGTCTACTTTCCACAATTATTACCCCCTCTACCTCAGGTTGGTTTGCTATACCTGTTGCAGGACAGTGGGAGAGAGGCAATGGTGATGAGTTGCCCCTGTATCAGTGTCAGATCAATGTCTTCTCCACTTTTTCACGATTTCTGGTGCCTTTGGCTATATCTGCCCTCAGACTTCTTAGTGCCCCCAGCCTCCATCTTCATATCTCTCTTTTCATGCTCACCAGCAGCTCCTACTGTCTCTTACACCCTTGAGCCCTCTCCCACTACTTCTTGTCAGTGCAAATATACTTTCCATTAATAATCTCCAGGTGTATTGACTCCACATAGAGCTTCAACTTCTTTTTTTTTTTTTTTTTTTTTTTTTATAGTCTCTTGGACTCCTTTATTACCAATCTAAATAATATTGAACCCCAGTCCTAACCACTATAAAGATAAAATACAATTCAATATCCATCAGCCAAATTCTTCCTTCCATCTTACCTCATGATCATTTAGTACTAAGTTACCTCAGCCAACTCCTTTCTTCCATCTCACCCTATAATCATTTAGTACAAAGTTACCTCAGCTCCTCTAGACAATATTCTGCACCTTCCTCAGAGCCCCCAACTGATGCCACTTCCCCTGAAACCACCACCCTTGTACTACCTCTTAGAGTAGTCACTGCTATCTCTCTACCAATTTACCGATTCCCATCCAAGGATTGCACTCAAACACCCATCTTCAATAGACCACCATCAGAACCCATACTCCCAGAATTTGGCCCAGTCCCCCCCACACATCATCAGTCACTCCAACCAGATACTACTTAATCAACAGACTAATAGGGTCACCCAGCTGCCTCACCTTGGGGCCCCAATATCTCTCCAAAGTTTGCCAGTAATCTTCAACCCCCAGACATTCTGCCATAACATGCTCTGGAGTCTGAACCACCCCTCCATCCACCTCACTACACTACTCACATTCATTTACACCTTTCTCCACCATCCAATCTGTCCTGTAACTCAGCATCACATTTCTCCTTAAAAATTGCCACCACACTACCCAATACTTAGGTGGTAGCACCTTGAGTTAAGAGGCTCCTTAGGTCCAAATCTGACCCCACTCCCAGCCATCTCCAAATCCAACCTTCTGCCAGCCTACCAGCCACTATTTGAGGGGGCCAGACCATTGCCTTGGACAAAGAGTACTCTGCCAACCTGTGGCCACCAATATGAAGACCCTCCAACTTTCACCATCATTGTTCAGGATCTACCCCTACACCCATCTCTGGCCCCGCCAACCCTATGGCCAGCCAGGCCTCTACAATACCCATCAAAACTCCTTAAATTGCAATTGACTGATTCTTTCCACCTGAAGCAACCCTTGCATATCTTTCCAAACCTTGCTTCAGAGGCAGAATCTGACCTTCCAATTGTCCATAGCCAATCTGCCCCAGCCACCCTCCCTCAACTCTATCAGTCCATACCCCCACCAATCTTGGAGTACCCTCAATCTTCTCTGGAAGTCCACCAAACCCAGTCCTCCATCAGCTGTTCTAAGCACTACAGTCTTCCAACTAATCTGCAGTTGCCTTCCTTTCTACAGCTATCCTTCTACTATCTTCTTCAGTTTCTGTACCACCCATCTAGGAAAGTCCAGATGGTACCCCAAATACCATAGCTTTGGCAGCCAGTATACATTCAATACCACCACTCTCCCCACCAAGGAGAAACATCTCCCTGACTATCCTGTCAGTGCTCCCTCCCACTTCTGTATCATACTGCACTACCAATCATTTGGCAAAACAGTCTCATAAACTAAGAACCAGATGCCCAAGTACCAAACAGTACTCCCCACTGCTACCGTTTGTCCAAAGCTCCCATCTCCTCCTAAACCAGCCCCTAGCTCTATTGTTTTGCATTTGCTCCAGTTCAATTTGGTCCAACCCCTTCTTGCAGGTTCTCAACATTGGCCAAGCAGCCCAGCCCCATCACTATATCATCCCAAAAGCCCCCAGCTTCCACACCACATCCCACATCTTCAATCCAGTAAGTCACTCCTTCAGCCATACCAACAGAGGCTCCAAGGAAAGAATGTTGAGCAGGGGGGAGAGTGGATCACCCTGCAGCACACTCCTCCCCAGGGCAAACTCTGGACCACTCCACCCATTCATCAGTACAGCTGCTCTGCTGTCTTGTACCAGACCCATCAATCTCCCTGCCTCTACCATGCTGAACCCAGCCTTCAGTAGTATATCTTTCAAATAGTTCCACTGTACCCTATCATATGCCTTCTCTTGATCCAGAAAGACCATTCACTCATCCACTTGCTAGCTCCTGTAGCCCTCCAGCATATTCTATACCCAAGTGGTGCTGTCTTGGATCTGCCTCCCTTTAACAAAACCATGCTGGTCCTCACCTACCAGTCAGCCAATCTACTGTTGCAACCTTCCCACCAGAATCTTGGACACTAATTTCTTATCTACATTTAGCAACATGATGGGCCACTAATTTTTCTATACCTACTGATCCCCCTTCTCCTTATACAACAGAGAGACTAGTCCCAAAGAACCATTGCCAATCCATCCACTATTGTTCAGGACAAAGTTTGCCATTTCTACAAGCCAGTCACCAAACTCAACCTGGAACTCCTTTCAGAATTCCCAAGGCAGCCCATCCTTCCCAGGTGAAGATCCTGCTTACACTTTTCATATGACCTCCATCACCTCTTCCAGTATCACTATACCCATTACTTCCACACTCATTCCAGGTTATGCTACTACCAGCCAACTGCTCACCAAGTTGTCATTGTCCTCTAGCAATATCTTGCCTTCCCCAAGCCCTCCCTCATCTTGCCAGAGAGCTTGCCATTGCCCAGAGACCTCCCCCAGCATTTCTGTGACTTCAGTCACCTCTGTACCATCTTCTTGTAACACAGAAGCCCAGCTGTAATGCACTCTCCTGGCCTTCAAAACTCCAGATAGACACTTTGTGGGCCTCTCTTCCTCTTCCAACCATCTAGCCCTCAGCCTTGCCAGCAGGCCATCAATCCTCCTATCCTCTGCTGCCTTGAGATCCAGCTACAAGTCAGCCACCTCAGCTGCCAGTTGGGAGCACTTCTCTCCTGACAAGATCCCTCCTTCCATCCACTGCAGTCACTACTATAACCCTTGCTCAACTCTCCTCTCCTTGTTTCTCTGCTCCTTTCCAGCAACCTCACCAACATCCCACCAATAGGCTCCTGCTAGGTGTTTAAATCTCCCCCACTACTGGCCAATTGACAGCCCTCTATCCTTCCACCATGCTACCTCCTACCTAGCAGTCTTCACAACCTGATCCCACTCATCCTGCCTTCACAGAAGGGCTACATTGAGGTGCCAGTGGCCCTTCCCCCCACTGACAGCTTGAAATCTATCATACACCTCTACTCTCCAGTGATCAGACCAAGGATACCACCATATCTCAACAATATCTAGGACATTTCCCCAGCCTTCAGCTACTAGAAGCCAGTCAATCCTTGTACCAACCAGCCCCTCTCCAACAGAGTGCCACTGAGAAAAGGGACTTGGCTTATCTCCATGCCACTGCTAGACCCCATCCACCAGTCCCATATCTCTCTCAACCTGGGGCCATTGAGAGAGCCCAGTAGAGCCTGCTATATCAACCTCTCCATCTGATCTATCCAATGTCTTGTCATGAATCATATTAAAGTCCCCCCCCAAAATGTCCAGCCCAACTTCCACTGGGTCTTCCCATGCCAGCCAGCTCTCCACCCATTGGTTTTGCTCTCTGCCAACTGCCAGAAGGTATACAGAACCCACTACCAATCCATCACCAGCTCCTCCTTTCAATTTGCCCCACACCAATTGATCACTATAAGTTTCAACCTCTACCAGATTCCCTTTTCCAATACCAACCAAAATTCCAACCTGTTCATTCCAACCAGCACTGCCAAACCATTCCTTGCTCCACTCTATATAGTCTTGCTCACTATAGGCATGAATATCCTGTAGAAGTACTATGTCATACTTTCTAACCTTTAGCCACCAAAACAGATGTCATCTTTTAATACCATTGCACAGACTATTGACATTTAAAGATAAAATATATAGACTGTTCATCAATATAGGTGAAAATATTTAGAGCTCTACTGGAATCACCACCATCTTCTCTGCCCTGCTCCAGATTATTTCCTTTTATTTCTCACAGATAGCCCTCCAGATATGTACTCTATCCACACTGCTATAGAAAGCCTCCACTTGCCACCACTCTTCTGATATCAGCCATCTTCTCCTCATCAATATCATACCCCTCATCATCCAGAAGTGCTGCCACCATTGCTGTTACCAGCTTAGGACCCTGCATAACTACATTGAGGAATCTCTCCCAGGCCTCCTGCAATCTATGAAACACATCCACTTCCTTGATATCCTCCTCTGCAAGCTCCTCAAGTACCACCTGGAACCAGGTATCAGGCATCATCACCAAAGGCCCAGGGGTGGTAGATCTGGGGGTCCTGCTTAGCTTCTGTAATATCTTGTGATCGACCAAGACATTAGAGGTGACATCTACCAAGTCATCCTCCTCTGAGTTCTTCTCTAGCCTCACCACCTCACTTACCTCTGAACACTCCCAGTGAACATTAGCTGCCCCAGCTATCTGGACATCCTCCAATTGAGTCTCTGGTACAATCTCAGTAATATCCTCAAAACCCCCCTCCCCTACCTCCTTCTTATCTTCCCACTTCTCTGTCACTGGTGTATGCACAGAGCTCTCCACCCCTCTAAGCTGTGAGAAGGAAACCTCAGCTACCTCCACTCCTTCCATCTGATGCTTGGCTGCCTCCTTTCTCACCATCTCCTCTTCTTTTGAATCCTGGAGGACTGCCTGCAAATGCTCTCAGTTTACTTTCCTCTATCTCTTCTGCCTCTCATCTGTTGGAATCCAAATCCAGTCCTTGGCAAACTCCTTCCATCTTCTCTTTCGCAGATCCTTAGCTGCTTCTCTCTCCTCCAGTACAAGTAGCAACTCCTCCTTCTCCTGCTTAGATCCCTTCCTTTGCCACACCTTACTCTTGATCACTAATACAAATTACCTCTGGCCAATCTCTCCTGAGCCCTGTGGCCTCCTTGCCCTCCAGCCTAACCATTACCTCACAGTTTCCATTTTGCAGCTTGGTCCCCTCCCAGAATAGAGGGGACTTCTTTTACTCAAACCACTTAGAGTGAGCTAAGCTACACAGGCATCTTTTGGTGAAAGACAATACATTTTCAAGTTTTTATTTCGAACATACTGGTGTACATCATGCAGCAGGAGTCTACCTACAAGACACAACAAGTTTCAAGGAAAACCATCAAGTTTTGGCAATATGGCTAGTCAAGATTCCTCTAGCTCTGAGTATCTGGAGAGAAGGAGGCCTGGTCTGGGTATTCCCAAGAGCTTTGCAGCTGCTGCAGGGGCTGGTGTGGCTGCAGGAGAGGCCGGTGGGCAGGGGAGGACTGGTGGGATTGAGGCCTAGCATATGGTGGTTGGGAATAAGAGGGCTACCGCTAGGCCCATGGGAGTGGGACAGGGGGGGCATAGTGTTGACAGGGGGAGGGGTCAGGTGACAAGTCAGGTGATGGGTCAGGTGGCTGGCAGGAGATAGGGGTCTGGTGGTGTGATGCTGGAGACTAGTTCTTCTGTAGCTGAGCAGGTGGCTGGGGAGAGGACTGCTGGTGACACAGCTGTGCCTGGGGGATGACTACAGGTGTTTCAGAGGCAAGAGAAAGGTGATGCTGGTAGCTAAGACAGGCGAGTTGGTGGTGAGGCCCTTCTTCCACAAATTGATATCGACATGGGTGATCTCAGCAAACTTCCTGGGATTGGTGATGTCAGCGAGGGAGGTTCTGAGACTGGTGGGAGAGGAAGTGGCTGGGGCAGAATCTCTGAAGTTCATCTCTTTGGCAGAGGCTGTGGAGATTGGATTTGTGGAGGAGAATGCAATGATGAAGACACTGGAGAAAGGGATGATGGTCAAGAGTGTCTGGATTGGGATGGCAAGGTGTCTGAGGTGGGATCTACATGCTGTTCAGCTAATGGTGAAAGGATTGCCAACCCTGGGCAGACAGGAGACCAAGGAGATGGTGGTAGAGACTCTGAGTGGATATGGTGAGATGGTGGACTTTGGGTTCATGTTCTGGGAGGGCACCAAGTTGAGGAATAGCAACTGCAAGCTGATGCTGTGACTGGAAGGCAAGGAGGTGACTGGGCTGGGCCGTGATTGGCCTGAGGGGATTAGAATTGGGGGGCAAGAGTGTAAGGTATGGAGGAGGAAAGAAGTGGAACAGGAGGAGGAAGAGTTAGCAATTGCTCTGGAGGAGAGAGAGGCTGCCAAGGAGTTGCAAAAGAGGAAGTGGGAGGAGTATGCCAAGGATTGGATCTGGATCCAGGCAGATGGCAAGCAGAAGAGGTGGAGGAAAGGGAACTGGGAGTGTCTGCAGGCAGCCCTTCAAGGGACAGCAGTGGAAGAGGAGGCAAGAGTAGAGGCAGCTAAGAATCAAATGAAAGGAGTGGAGGCAACAGAGGTGTTCTTCTCCCAGCTGGGTGGTGTAGAGAACTTGGCATATGCACCGGTGAGAGGAAAGTGGGCAGATGAGAAGGAGGTTGGTGAAGGAGGGTTTGAGGTTGATGTTGAAGTGGTGCCAGAGACTCAGGTGGAAGACACCCATATGACTAGGGTGGCAAATGTTCATTGGGAGTGCCCAGAAGCTGGTGAGGTAATTCATTTGGAGAAAGTTGACCGACACTCCCAGCCTCACCCCAACAACCTTCCAAAAATTCTCCAGACTCTCGCACTCCCCCAGTCAATGTTCAGGCGTCTGTACCACCCCTCCCTCCAGCCCTACATTATGGCACTCCTCACAGTCAAAGACCCTGCTGTCCACCAGATGTCCAGTCCTAAAGTTTAGCATTACATTTCAATACAACAGCCTCCACCATGCTACCCAGAATTTTGGTGGGAGCTACCTTGACACAACCTTGGACCAAGACCATACACCTGCCCAGTCCCACCTCTCCCCAATCCCAGCCCCTTGCCAGGACTCTGGCCAAAGGTCCTGCCCCAGACCCCTAAGGCACTCCATACCCTCCTCTAAGTAGAAGTCCTCGATCAGATTTCCTCCCAATAAGAGCCTGTCCTACCTCTATATCTCCGGACCCCAGTCCTCATCCCCTTCAGTACCTTGCCAACAGATCCCAATACGGTGTGCCCCATCTACCACTCCCCACCAGAATCCTTTGTAACGTATCCTCTGGCTGCCATCCAAGGCCACCAAGGACAGTAGATCACCTGAGCCACCCCTTGGTGACACCCTCGTCTCCCACAAATGCTGCATAAGGGGCACCCATTCTCCTCCTCTCAACTCACTAGCCCTCTTCATCCACCATGCCCTCAAGCAGAGTAGCCTCTTGGGAAAGTCCACCAGGCCAAGGCCTCCATGATCTACAGGGAGTGCTAATGTCTCCCAACCAATCTGACTCCGGCGTCCAGCCCAGAGCCAAGAGTGGGCCATCTTGAGAAGCTTTTTGACCACCCACTTAGGGAAGTCCAAATGGTAGCCCAGATACCAAAGCTTTAGCATCCAATACACATTCAGAACAGTTATTCTTCCCACCAGTAACACCTGTCTACCACCCCAACTCGTCAGTACTGACCCCCATTCTACCAGCTTGCACTCCCACCACTCCTTGGGAAGTTGAGAGCCATACACTGAGAAATAGATACCCAAATACCATACCACTCCTCCTGCTGGGACAATTGTTCCAATGACGTCCCCCTCTATGACTCCTTCCTCAAGGACCAATGTCTTGTACTTGTGCCAGTTGAGTTTCGCTCCAGAGCATCCCTCATACCACTCGACTATCTCCTTGAGCATAGCTACATCTGCCACTGAGCCCAACCCAACCACCAAATCATCTGCAAAGGCCCCCACCTTTCAATTCACCCCCAAGATATTCAGTCCACCAACTCTGCACCAGATCCGATCCAACAATGGCTCCAGGGCAAAGGCATAAAGGATAGGTGACAGCAGATCCCCTTGAGGCACCCCCCTCCCCAAGGGGAAAGAAGCCCCCCTGTGATCATTCGCCAGAATCGCAGCCCTACTCCCTTCCAGTAATCCAATAAGTGACTGACACATGCCCACTGGTACCCCAATGTGCTCCAGTATCTTCTCTAACCATACTCTCTGCACCCTATCATAGGCCTTCTCCTGGTCCAGAAATACCAAACAGTCATCCATCTCTGCAGCCCTAGTGCCTTCAATGACGCCGTGAACCCATGCCGTGCCATCTTAGATCAGTCGACCTCCAACAAAGCCCCGCTGCTCCTTCCCTATCACTTGTTGTGCCACACCCTGTAACCTCACCACCAGAATTTTGGTGACCAACTTGCGGTCCATATCTAGCAGCATGATTGGCCTCCAATTTTTCCAGTCCTCCTTACGCTCTTTGTCCTTGTACAGCAGGGAAACCAGCCCCAACTGCTGCCCTCCAATCCACTCCCCGGTACTGATGACTGCATCACACATCAGCAACATCTCCTCCAGAGCCTCCTCTACAGATGCCATATGTTTCCAAAAGTCCCAAGGCAGACCATCCTCCCCAGGCACCGTTCCTAGGGTAGTTGATGCCAGAACTTGAAGAATCTCCTTGCCCAAAACTGGTTGGCCAAGATCCCCCAACCCTGCTGCTGGATTTGGGTGCCAATCTTCCAGATGCTGCTCAATGTCCTGCACCCCCTCCCCTCCCTCCTTCTCACTCCAGAGGTTACTCCAGCAGGTGCTCAGCTGGCCCAGGATCCCCTGCATACCTAATACCATCTCTCCCTTGTCATTAAGGACACCTTCCCAACAGTGTCTTGCTCCCCTAGCATGAAGGAGATGGGACAAAAGCCTCGTAGGTTGCTCTCCTTCTTCCAATCCTTGCCACCTTAACCTGGCCGCCATTGTCTGCACCTGCACTGCTTCCTCCTTTCTCAACAAATCCTGTAATTCCACTACTTCCAACTTAGCCCGCTTAGCCTTCCAGTCCAACACCTCCTCCTCCTCCAATAGCCCAGCCCAATTCAGAAGTAGTCTTTCTAGTCTTCTAGATACCCATCGGACTTGTCTCCTCCACTGAGCACCTTGTTTCTTCCCCACTTCCCCCCAGTACCTCTGAGCTTCAGATTTCAGTCTACGCCACCTATCTCCAATCCTCGTCCCTGCTCGCCTCCAATTATTAATCTTGGATCATACCTCTGCCACCCACTCATTCTACAGATCCATCTCCTCCAACAGCGAAGAGTTCAGACACCAATGTCCTGGCCCCTCTCCGCTCCCTCCAAACCTCTCACCTCCCCGAATACCCCAGTGATCCGACCAAGGGCACCACTCGACCTCCATCATCTCCCAAACTGTATGTCCCCAGCACTCAGCAGTTAGAACCCAATCAATCCTAGTACCCAGCCCTCCCACCCAGTGTGTATATAGCCATCGATCCTCATCCTGAAGTCGCATAGCATCCACCAGTGAGCTGAGCTGTTCTACCTCTTTCCATTTCTCCAATCCCCTGCTCCTTCCTGCCATACCCCATCTCCCATCAGTTCTATCCAGTCTACTCTCCCATATCATATTATAATCACCCCCCAGACAATCCACCCTAGCCTCAGCCAAGAGCCCAGAATCCCACTGATCTCCAATCCATGCCACTCAGGTCTCCCTCTCAGCTGGGCAGTAACAAGATCCCACCACAATTGAGGTCCATCCAGGCCTCTGCCATGTCTCCGACACTAATCTACTACCCCAATGTCTAGTGTCTGCAATGTCCCCTTTTCCCTTCCTAACCAGGATTCCCACTTTACCCTGCCAAACTACCTCCCCACCCCACTCTCTAGTCCATTCCAGTCCATCTTCCTCCCCCTCACACCATACATCCTGAAGTAAGAAGATATCTGCCTCCAGTTTCTTCAGTCATCCAAAAATCATATATCACCTCCTAGTCCCCCTAAGCCCATTGATGTTTATAGAGAAAATGTTTGTTGTACTTTTCATAGCGAAATATTTGAAAATGTTGAAATCTCCACATCTACAATTCCATGCTCACTTCCTCTCCAGCCAGATCCATGTTCCGTTCTGCTGCAATCTCAGCTTCCACATTTTGTTGTTCATCCAGAGCCGCCAGCAATTCCACACAGTCCTCACTATCCACCATCTCCATTGATGCCTGATGTTCCTTGCACACCACCTGCCACTTTTCCAGTCCCTTCCGCAGCCCCCACAGATAAGCTGCCCTTTCATTAGCAATACCCAAAAGCATCACCTCTCTTGCCTCAGTGACCTCATACTCCTCTGCCTCCAGAAGAGCTGCCATCATCTCATCTCTCAGCTTCCTCACAACCTCCTCCCCTCACAGCACTCACCCCCAGAATTCCTCACTGATCACCCGGAAGTCGATCTCGCCCAGTTCCTTGGCCACCACATTTTGCATTGCCCTCAATAGCCACTTCTCCCCTCCAACTACCTCTGCTGCCTGTACCAAATCTTCCTCCCCTTCCTTCCTCTCCTCAGTTCTCACAGACTCATCCCAACCATCCTCAGACACATCCTCCAGCTCCCCCTCTCCCACCTCAGGAACACTATACTGGATCAGATTATCTTCTGCCATCGCCGTGTCCACTACAGCCTCCTCCAGCCCCTGTCCCCCACTCTCCTTTGCCTTCCCCCCTTGCTGCCCCTCCTCTGCCCAGATGCTAGCACTTGCTCCTGTGCCCTCCTCTATAGCCCTGGCCCTTTTACCCCCATCCAAACTGGCCAACAAATCCTTCTGCAGCTGTCTCCCCTTCGCCTTCTCCCAAAGTACCTTGTCCATTCGCACCTTCTTGCCCTCAATCACCTCTACTACCGTCCTAGCCTCATAAGCCCTCTAAGCCCTTTGCCTCCTCTCCACAGCCCCAGCTAGGTCCTCAAGTGCCTCCAGCAGGTCCTCCTCCTCTTCCTCTGACCCCTTCACCCTCGAGACCTTGTACTCCACCAGGCCCCACTTCAACACCACTGGCCAATCCCTAGCCTTCCCTGTATTCTCCATCCCAAATAGCCTCCACATCTCCTGTCCTGAGCTCAGTCCCCTCCCATACCCTGAACCCAATATTGACCACCTCACCATACTCCTTCACCACATCTGTGACCAGCCTCCTCGCTTCCTCCTTCTTCACCATCAGCAGGTCCGCAATCACCAGATGGACCACTCAGGGATCCCAATGCATACACCTTGCCATCGGCACCGAAATCCCTCCAATCACCACACCCTTCTCCACTGCCTCCAGTAGCAAACCTTCCTCTTCAAACCCCATCTCGACTGCCTCCAGCTTCTTCAAAAACTTAACCAAGGCTGCTCCTTTCACCTCACTAGCCAGCAGCCCCAGCACCATCTTTACCATCACCGCCAAGCCACAGAAGCACAGTGTGACGGTGAATTCTGATCGAGATTTTTTGAGTAACAGGGCTGCCACTAGGCCCATCACACCATCAGCCAGGTCTCTGGGTCTCATGCCGCTCCCCTGTCCAGGTCCCCCATTAGCCGTCACATCTGGATTTTTTTCCAGATTGCCCATCACACTGCCATCAACAGTCACCGCCTTAGCCACTATACCTCCAGCCCCACTATACCGACCCCTCAGTGGAGAGGCCTCCATGCCACTTGAGGTAGCAGCTGCTTTCCCCAGCTCCAGTCAGCCATCCAGTCCCGTTGCCTGCTTCCCCATCCTGACCTTATCCACGAAGGTCATACGCTCTCCCCCATGCTGCTTTGCACCTCCTCTGCCACCACCTCTAGCCCCACATCCTCTTATCGAAGTACTCGGCATGCCAAGACCAGTACCTCGATCCCTCCCCACATATTGCCAGTCAAAGACACTGGGGCCCCCCTGTACAGTACACTCACCAGAATACTTGTTGCTCACTATCTTGATAGTACCAATACTTGAAGCTGTTTGTTGAAAGGATTGTCTGAGTCTTGTATCACCCAAATGGTACTGGTGAAAGATGCTGCCAAAAGATGCCTGTTTGGCTTAGCTCTCTCCAAGTGGTTCGAGCAAAAGAAGTCCCTTGCCTTTTTTTTTTTTTTATAGTTGCTTGGACTCCTTTATTCCACTAGTCTATATGAATTAAACTACAAATTTATCCCACCAACTGCCTATCCCATATTATCTGGGCAAAATAAACCTAATAGGTCCTATCAACCCACCTCAATTTTCCACTGCACCCTACTCTCACCTAATATCAAATAATCCTAACTTCCCAATACAATATCTTGTACCTTCTTTACTACCCCCAACTCCTGCCGCCTCCCCTGGTACCATCAACCCTGTACTACTTCTCATACTAGCCAATGCCATCACTCCACCAGGTCCCCAATTCCTATCCAATATTCGCCTTCAAAGACCCATCACCAGTATGCTGCCATTAAGACCCACACTCCCAAAATCTGCCCAACACCTCCCCAAATATCCCCAGTATCTCCCACCAGTCTCCTCTGGGTGATAATACTGGCCAACTCTCCTGGCCTCCTTCGATCAGAACCCCAATGTTCCTCCAGCATCTGCCAATAACCCTCCACCCCTGGGCAGGCCTCTATAACATGCTCTGGAGTCTGAACCACTTCTCCAGAGATCTCAGCACACCATTCACAATCTCTGCAGCTATTGACCACCATCTATCCTGTCTTTTTTTTTT
>RBNI01002891.1:0-17220 GCA_003990745.1 Jimgerdemannia flammicorona
CTTGATGGTTTGGTTCATTCTCTCTGTCATGCCATTGGTCTGGGGGTGGTATGATGTGGTCCTTTTGAGGTGGATCTTGTGAATTCAGGCATAACTTGTGATTATGTTGTTGATGAATTCCATGCCTTGGTCAGAGATGAGTTCTTCTGAGGGTCCATATCTAAGTGTGAGTCCATGGAGGAGGCCTATAATGGTTAAGGCATCTGCGATTTTCATTGGGAAAGCCTCAGGCCACTTGGTCAGATGTTTCACAAATACAAGGATATATTTGTTTCTTCTTGGTATAACTGGTAGAGGTCCAATTACATCTGCTCCCCATCTCTGAAAGATGTGAGTGGGTGGGGGAATTGGCTGCAAAGGGGCTTGATAGTTCTTCTTTCCTTGGTATTTCTGATAAGTGTTACATTTCTGGATGATGTCTCGGACTTGAGTTCTGAGGTGAGGCCAGTATTGATACAGTTTTCAAATCTTGTCTTCTGTGCTTGTCTGTCCTTGATGGGCTTTCTGATGTTCTTTTCAGATGAAATCTTCTTGTGCCTTGATGGTCTGAAGAGCTTCCTTTAGGGTGTAGTTCCTTGGGACACCCTTCTTCTGGTTCATTAGGGCTGGCAGGAAAGTACATCAACATTGTTGTGAGCTTTCCCTGCTTTGTGGATGATGGTGATTTTGTAATCCTGAAGGATAAGGATCCAGTGGGCTAGAAATTCTGGTGGGTTCCTTGCAGTTGAATAACCATTTGAGGGCCGCATGGTCTGTGATCAGGGTGAACCTTTTTCCAATGAGATAATGTTTGAACAGGGTGACCACCCATATGACTGCAAGGCATTCTAGTTTGGTGCTACCATAGTTCATCTGCTGCTGATTGGTAGCTCTGCTTGCATAAGCTATCACATGGTGCTGTTGATCAAGTCCTTCCTGGGCTAGAACTGCTCCAAGGCCATCTTTAGAGACATCTGTATATAAGACAAATGGCTTCTGTAGATTGGGGCACACAAGGATTGGTGCTGTAGTTATGCGGTTTTTGAGTTCTTTGAAGGCTTTTTCTTGTGAATCTGTCCATTTGAATGGCACTTCTTTCTTGAGAAGAGTCTGGATTGGGGCAGTGATTTGAGCAAAGTTCTTGATAAACCTTCTGTAGTAGGATACTAGCATCAGAAATGATAGTGTCTCCTTCAGGGTCTTGGGTACTGGCCAATTGTTGATCTTCTTGGTTTTCTTTGGGTCTGTATGGGTTCCTTCTTTTGAGACTATGAATCTAAGGAATTTGAGTTTCTGTTTCCTGAAGTAGCATTTCTTTGTATTTAGTCTCAAGTGGTTTTTGCAGGTGAGCTTGAAGAATTCCTCTAGGTGGTGTAGGTGTTCTTCGAAATTTGCTAAATAGATGTTGGAATCATCCATATATACAATCAGGCAGTGGTGAATCAAAGGGGCATAGACTGAATTCATCATCCTCTGGAAGGTGGGGGGTGCATTGTAAAGTCCAAAGGGCATTTGGAGGTACTCAAACAGTTTTTCCAAAGTAAGGAAGGCTGTCTTTTGAATGTCCTTGGGGTCCATGGGGATCTCATGGAATCCTGCGAAGAGGTCCATACTGCTGAAGTATCTGGCATCTTGTAACTGATCCAAAAGGTCATCGATTCTGGGCAAAGAATAGGCATCCTTTTCAGTAACTGAATTGAGTTTCCTGTAATCCACACAGAGTCTCCATCCTTCTTTCTTTGGTACAATAAGTATAGGGCTAGCCCAGGGGCTGGTAGAGGGTCGGATAACTCCATTATCTAAGAGTTCTTGGATGTGCTCCTTTTCAAATGTTTTCAAGTAATGGGGTATTCTATAGGGTTTCTGCTGGATGGGTGTTGCATTTCCTGTATTTATGCTGTGGTGGTATGATGGATTATATGGCAGATTGCTGTAATTGGTGGTGAAGATATCTTGATATTTGTTGAGAAGTTCTACTAGTTGTTGCTGTTGTTGAGGTGTCAATTCTTCTCCAATGTTGGTGGAAGGCTTTACTGTCTCCTGGGTCGCAGAGGGGCCTTTCCTTTCTTCTGGGACCTCTTGCCATTTCCTGATAGATTTAGTTCATAAACTTCCCTATGAGTTCAGTTGAGAAAAGGCACCAGATGTCCTATGATGGTTCCTTTTGGCAAGATGATGGTCTCCCAACTTTGGTTGGTTCCTTGGGAGTGTACTGGGTTCATCTTGTCAGGAAATGTGTGTCTCTCTATGTCCAGGTGTGGGATATCTTCCTTGGGTTCAAAGAAGAGGTTTCTGGGGTCAGGTTGTGCAAAGATTTCGAAGGTAGTTTGTTCTCTGGGCTCCAGGATGAGATTCTTGTGCAGTCTGACTGGTTGCCAGTACACTTGCTGGGGAACATTCCTCTTGAGGTGGTTGACTTGAAGGAGATGTACCTCCTTCCTGTCTGAACTTCCAAATCCCTTTGCTTATCTTGTTCCTTCAGTTAGTTCGGAGACTTCCTGTAACTGTGGGGTCTTGATCTTCATGAAGACTGCTTGGGTAATCTTCTGTCCTCTAATAATTTGGTACTATTCTGCACTACTGTTGTATAGGATAACCTTGATTTCGCCTATATATCCAGAGTCAATGGTTCCTCCTTCTACAGTTATCCCTTGTCTGGCAAGTCCGGACCTTGAGGTCAGTTGAATATAAGCTCCTTGGGGTGGCTGCATGACTAATCCAGTTCTGACCATGAAGGTTTTTCCAGGCTTGATAGATTCATCCTCCAGGCTGTAAAGATCATATCCTACGTCTTCTGGGTGGGCTTTGGTCGGGGGTTTGGCCTTGGGGTGCAGCAGGGCATACTGAGCAATATCCTTGCTGAGTTCAGGCTTTCCTAAGGCTGAAGCTCCACTAGCAGAGAGCCTCCAAGCTCTGAGGTTGAGGTGTGGCCATCTGGCTCCAGTAGAAGGGTCTTGGAGATAGTTAATTCCTCTTCTTCCTGTAGGATCCAGGGCTTCCATGAAGTTGGTGGCATCTTCTGCCCATCCTTGGCAGGTTACATGTCTGATGAGAGCTAGGATATCTTCTCCTAAATCATAGATCTTGATGATTCTTCTTCCTGGCTTCTTGGTCTGGCTTTTTCGAATCTGGCTTTTTCAGATCTGACTCGGTTATCTCCTTTCTTCAAAGTGTGTACTGCAACATCATGACTGAGGTGAATCTTCTGATGTCTGCAGTCTCGGCAGTCAGGGTGTCTCCTATGGTTGTAATATCCCATTGCTCGAAAATGATATTTCTGGCTATTTATCTCTTGTTGTCTTGGAAATCAATATCCATCTTGATCATAAGTTGGGGGAAGGGTAGACAAGGGGTATATTTCTGTGTGGGTGAAGAAGCCTTGTCCCCTAAATCAACTTTGTAATCTTGTGTTGACTTCTTGAAAGATGGTGGACTGTGCAAGGGTAGTTGGGGGTTCTGATCTCTGAGGTCTCTGTCTTTCTTGTTGGTCCAATAGATGACACTGATAGCAGTAGTCTCGGGGAGAGTGGAAGATCATTTAGTGTGGGCATCTTCCTAGCTGAAAAGCTTTCTCTTGGTGAGTTTCTTTCTTGGGAATAATGATGATTGTGCTGGGTCCTTCTTCTATATTCCAAGGGTCATTGTCTTCAGGTGGTGTCCAGTGAGGGTCATCCCAGGGAATGAGTTTGGGAACCTCTTCTTCTTTAGGTGCTTCTTGTTCAGGAACTTCTTGGTCAGAAGTTTCTTCTTCCTCAGATGATTCTTGATCCCAAATTGCTTGTACTTCTGCAGCTTCCATTGCAGGTGTTTCTGGAACATGTTTGCATTTCTTCTTCTTTCTTCTGCACTCTGGGCAGGCTGTGCCAGGCGATTTCCTTGTTCCCATGATCTTGGAGGAGTGCTTGGGACACCTGTGTCTCTTGAGACATGTAGGGCATTCTTTGATTTCTCCTGCAATGGCTCCAATGGTGATAGGGATAGTATTCTTGGCCCACACATTGTCTTCTGGTCTGTCATCCACCAGGTTGATTCGGGGATTGAGTCTGGGATCATTTCCATCTTCAAATTCTTCCTCTTCTTCTGTAGTAGATTCTTCACTACTGGCATACTCTTCCTGAATAGTGACCTTCTTCTTCTTCTTTGATTGTTTATAGCTGGTCACCTTAACTCTGTACTTCTTGCCTCAATAGTCAAACTTGAGTACTTGTTGGCCAATATCAACAACTGCATTCATTTCCTTCATCCAGTTGGTGTCAAGAATCATATCATAGGTGACAGCTTCTGTGACAACAGCTTTGGGAATGGAGAACTGAATGTGTTCCAGGGAAATGGTGATGTTTCATACTTCTCCAAGGGGTTGAGTTTGGGCTCCATCTGCTACTATGATGCTAAGATTGGATGGTCCATCAATGGGCCATTGGAGGGTGTCTAAGAATCATTTGGCAATGACACAGACAGCTGCTCCTGTGTCTATAAGGATTTTCACTTTTTGTCCTCCAATATCTCTCCATGTAAGTAGGTGCTGACATGTCTTTCAGCTGCTTGGATAAGGATGGAAGCTGGTTCTTGCTGTGGGATTGGGACTCGGCCAGTGCTAGACCTTGTTGTTCTCATTAATTTGTTTCAAACTCCAGCTGGTGTCAGTTACAGAAACTGTAGGAGAGGGACTTTCATCTTGGCCTCTTGAATCTTCTGCCAGACTTCATTGTAGATGTCTCTGGATATGGTCTTTGGAGAGTACTTTTTCTTGGACTTCAGGGGTATAGGTTCCCGTTCTTCTTGTTCCATTTCTTCATCTTCTGGTGGCAGCTCATTTGTTTTGGGCACAAATGGTGAGGGAGTTCAGGGAGGTGTTTCTACCTGTTCTTCCTCATGCTCTTCGTCTTCTTTCTGGATCATTCTTCTGTTGACATTTCTGGATGGCCTTCCCACAGGTCTCTTTCTTTTCTCTACTGGGTAGACTGTTTTTCAGGTGGTAACCTTAGTAGGGTATAAGTCTAGGTCACTATAGTCTTCACTATTGCTTGCTTCCTTGAAATCTTCAACAGGATGGGCTTCAGTCTTCTTGTACTGAGTGTCATTCCTTTGGTTTGGTGGTTCTGAGTCCCTTCGGTCACTTCTTTTGTTGTCACATTCAGTGGCATAGTGTCTGAATTGTCCACAATAGAAGCATTGGACTTGGGCTCTATCTCAGACAGGGTATCTTCTTTCTTCTTGCTGGTAACTTCTGTTATCTCTTAGTGAATAACCCTGGCTCCTCTGTGATGAGTATCCCCTGTTGTCTGGGTAGCCTCTATTTTCGTGTGTGGTGAGTTTTTCAATCTGTCTAACCAATCAGTCTAACTTGGAGCTGAGGTCTTGGATTTCATTTCTGTCCTTCTTTCCTTCCTTGGCTGACCTTCTTTCTTCAGATCTTTCTTGTCCCTGAAGGAGTCCTTGTAGGGCTTTGACCAGGATGTCTTCTTTATCTTCTTTCTTATCATGATCACTCCAGGTAGTTCCTTGTCTGACATCAAAGAATCCTTGAGCTGTATCTACTTGCTCTTCAGACCTTCTGATGTCTAGGGTGTGGACATGCTGGGCAATATTCAGGGGAATTCCATTCATGAAGGTCATTGGACCTATGATGTCCTGATTGGTGGCATTGAACCCAGCAGAATGTATTCTCTTCCGGATTCTTGTGAAGAAGGCTCCGGGTGATTCTCCAAGATTCATCTTCATCCCCATGATGGATTCCTGAGCCTTGTGGCAGGTTTTGTTTCCTGCATATTTTTCAATGAGCCAGTGGACCATGGTCTCATATTCTAGCTCATCAGACATTGCTACTTGTATCTGTCTTGCTAGTTCTGAATCTCGGTTATTTGCTGTTCGATGGAAGATTCCTCTGGCTGGTTCTCTGAGCTGGGCTTTGTAGATGGTGATTTTTCTTTCATCTGAGAGATTTCTCAAGGCTGCAATTCCTTCAACTCCATCAAGGAATTCTCTGGGGTCTTCCTCTGGGTATCCTGCAAAGGTTGGTAATAAGGTGACCATTTTATTGTCACTTTCTTCTGATTCTGGTTCAAGTTCGGATTCTGATTCTGATTCACTTTCTGAACTATCACTTGAGATAGAGGTGCTTGGGTATCTTGAGGATAGTGTTCTGGTCCTTGGACAGAGTGGAATAGGCCTAGGTATTCTTATAGAAGCTTCTTCTGATTCTGCAAGAGGTTGTGGTAGGGGTTCTATTGGTGAGATTGGTGAGACTGGTGTGGGGTATCTGGCTGTAAAGTGTTGGGTTCGTGTGATAAGATCTTCTAGTTCTTGTGCAAGTTCTCCAAAATCTCTAGCAGGGCTGTCTATATTGTCTAGTTGATCTGGTTGGAGATTTCGGGCTGTACTGCCTTCTGGTTCTGGTTGGGATCCTTCTGATGCTGGGTAATTGGCAAGTCTTGAAGTAATTACTTGTCTTCCTGTCCAGATGCTGGTGATAACTGGTTCTCCTGTAGTAGTAGAGATTGGTATTGGGTCAAATGTATCCAGTTTGACTGTGGGTTCTTGTAAGCTGAAAAGTCACATTGATTTTGAAATCCTAGTTAATTCCCAGTTGAGCCCCCAAATGTAATGTGCTGGCTCAATGGAGGCAAATTACAAGGTTGGGGGTTGATGTAGTTTGGCTTAAGCCCCCAGTTACTTTGTCAAAAGCAACAAAATGTTCTAAGATTCCTGAGGTCCTTGGCATTTAGTGATACAATAGTCAATCTGAATACAACAGTAGTTCCTCAGTTTGCATGATGGTCAATTTATGTGGGTTTCCTTATTGGGATGGTTCTCTGGATGTAGTGGTAATTTGTGTAAATGGGTTTCCTTCCTGGGTCAACTGGGAATGGCAGAATTTGTGTGTAGCATGAGCAGTTTCCTTCTTGAGTAATGAGTGATTTCTATGTAGCGTGATGATCTCCTTGTGTATGATGGTCTGGCAATTTAGCAGTTTTCCTTATACAATTTCTGTGTGTCAATCTCATGTAGCATGAATGGATTTCCTTATGCAGGTCGACTGGGAAGGTGGCGATCTGGCGGATAACTCGATTTGGCTCACTGGGAATAGAGGATACCATGGATCCTTCTTACTTAGAATTGTACTAGTGGTGGATAACTTGATAACTCAGGCTCACTGGGAATGACGAATAATTCAGAGGTCACAGATTCTTCTGGGAATGCAAATAACTCCAAAATGGCAGATTCAACTGGAAATATGATGGCACAGATTCTTCCTGAATTGGTGGCTTCTGGAAAATGACACAGATTCTTTCTGATTCGATGGCTTCAACTGGGAATACTGCTTGGATTCTTGACAAGTTACATCAAAGACTGGCTTTGTTTGTATGGGGTTACGTCGTAGACTGGCTCTACTGCAAAGTTGCATCAGAAAGACTGGCTTGTGGCAAGAATGGCAGATTACTCAAAAGGCGGTGAAGTTCTTCACTTGAACTTAGATAGCAAATCTTCAGGCTTATCTGGCAAGTGTACTAAAAACAAACTTGTTCTTTATATCAGAAAGTGGACCAGAGTGGAAAAGGGGACCAATGCTCACAATCTCCTAATAGTGACTGTAGAGTTCCTCTCGAAGTATGATAGACAGACTTGTCTTTTGCTTTTGGATTCAATTTTGGACTCGTTCTTTGTATCGGAAAGTGGACTAGAGTGGGGAAATAAGCTCACAATCTCCTAGCAGTAGCTGTAGAGTTTCTCTCAAAGTATGGTAGGCAGACTTGTCTTTTGCTTTGAATTTTAGACTGAGGTTTATTCACTCTTATCTCTGGGGTAATTTATACATTGTGGTTGCTATCTGGTTGCTATCTGACTAACTATAGAATGCTATTTATGGGGTAACATTTACTGTCAGAGTGACAGCCACTGTCAGGGTGACAGCTACTGTCAGAGTGACAGCCACTGTTCACATTATTTCCTTCTTTAACTATCTGGTTATTTATACATTTTCCACAGCAATGGTTGCTGGTTACTATACTATACTAATGTTCACGTCACCTAGTTAGGTTTTGAGATTGCTATGTTTCATGGTTTGTTACACTATCAAAGATATTTAACTTAAAGTATCATAGTACTATAAATTGTTAAAGATTGGTCTATTGATATATTAATATTAGTCTATCAATATAAGTACTTAAAAATAATATATTTATATATATTTATATAGATATATCTAGTATATTAGTTTTATAGTAGATTTGGATTAAAGAATTTAGATTAAAGAATTTAGATTGATCTGAATTCATATAGCTAATTCAGATTTGAGATTTGAATCAAACTATTATATAATAAATTAAATCTAGATTTGATTTAAATTAACTTATTTAGAGTACTAGATTGTATAATAATTATTCTTTTATAATAATTTATATTAGTTAATAATTAAGTATTTACTTAAATATATTAAAAGATCAGTATATTATATATATATTTACTATTAGTATATTGAGCAAATTTAATAATATATAACTATTCAGTACTTGTAATACTAACTTAGCTAGAGACTTAGATAATTATTACTTTATAACAAAATATCTCTTTTAATTAAATAACAAAAGAGCTATATCTTAATAGATATATGTATATATAAATTTCAGTCGTAATCTCTTTTACCTAGACTGAATACTAAGTATTATTAACAATAATAAAGAAAGTCATCTAGCTATACCAACTATTAAAGAAGCTTAGCTTTACTAAGTAATAGTATCCTATACTCATTTATATAAAATATTTAGTTATCTATAATAATAACTTAGAATTCTTTTTATTATAATATAATAAAATATATTAATATACTATATAATTACAAAAGAAAATATTTAGAGAATGAGGCTATATATCTGGAATATATCTCTGTAGATAGTACTCTCAATAAATCAAATTAGATTAAATTTGTCTCAAATTTGATAAATTAAAGATTTAATTTTATTTGAAATTCAATTTAAACTCTATTTTTTGAAATAGAATAACTTGATGAAATATATTCAAATTTAATAATCTTTAGCTTGTTAGATTTCTCTATATAAGAGAAATCTAATAGACTAAAGATTATTAAATTTGAATATATTTTCATTAAGTTATTATATTTTGAAAAAATAGAATTTGAATCAGACTCTCAATTTAATTCAAATTTGATTCAATTTGAACTTTATTAGCAATACCAATACCTTTGAAAACATCCAGGTTCTTTTGTATAATCTGCTTCTTGAGGGTTTTGACAAGTCTGGATCTTGCAATTTTAATAGAAAAAACATACTTAGTAGTAGGAGTATTACTGCAAATTAGGCAGTTCAGTTTGATATTGGCTAGGCTGTATTACTTCTTTATAGCAAAAGGTTGCACTTGACTAATGAACAGCTTATTGATAAATGTTCAGAAAAGAAGATACATTTTGATAAAAGAGAGAGGTATTCTGAAAATTTTCTAAACAGAGTAAGTATTACAAGTTAATATAGAACTATTCATGCAAGTAACATAGATAAGAAATAGAAGAGTACATCTGTCAGTTCTAATGTTTGAGCTTGTTCTTAAAGGGAAGCCAGTATGTCAAGTATAAGAGAGTATCATTTGTGATAATAATGATAATGACAAATATGAAGAGTAAAGTATATGTCAAATTTCTTATATTTGTAAAAATTTTCCTAAGCTACATAATTTATTATAATTAAGAAAATTATAAAAAACATAATAGAAATAATAGTAATATAAATAAGCCAATTTATTTTTGTATATCTCTTTTATTAAAAAATAAATATAATATCTTTTTCATAGTTTATAGAATTTTTTTAACTATTAAATATAATTTTTAATAAAAGTATTATTATTATTATTATTATTATTAACAGACTCATATCTTGTAAATTTTTATTAGAAGAGAATCTAGACTATATAGGCCAAAACTCTCCCTCACCCCCCTCCTGAGCACTATACCTAAACTAGCTATTATCTAGCAGCTTGACTATACCAGATATAACAGAGCCTAATGTGGTCTATATCTTATTTTGCACACTATGCTCTCCCTACTACCAGAGGAAATCAACTATATACCAATGACCAAAAACATATGCCTGAAAGCCTAATATATATATAAGGCTATATCTGAGTCAAATAGAATAGCCTCTACTATTCCAAGAAGAATGATAGGTAAAGAAAAACCCCCCTCAAAGTATATTACAGTAGATAGGATCTGGTTCTCTTAGATGAGATAAGTAAAGAACTTATATGTAAGGCAGGAGGAGATCTCTAATACCCAACTACTCAAGTCTGCAGGCCTTGATCATGTTGCCATATTAGCTCTTAGTTATAGTTGAGTGTAGCCAAGATATCTGAAATAGATAGCCTCAGATCCCTTGACCACCCCAACAACTAGAGCCCAACTCTATGAATTGCCAAAAGAAGTCATAAGTGACACCTACTACCTAATTACTCTATACCAATCAGAGGGTCCCACCAATACAGTATCTGTCCCAGCCCTGATGACTGCCCCCAGTCTGGCACCCAACTGGTTTACTGTAATTATCCTTTCTCTTATCTGTGATGGCCATCTCCTCTCCCATCCCAACTCTACCCAAAAAACAGTCATCTATACCAGAACCATACTCACTAAAAAGCTTGCTAAAGCCAGAGGGCCCCACTATAAGTACTGAGGACCTATAGATAATCTATACTGAGCACTTGATGTCCAAGTTTAGCTAACTCTCTATATAACCTATAATATATCAAGATGATATCTTATTGGCAATAGCAAAAGAAAGAAGGCATCACACCAAAACAAGTATACCCTAGATGCAGCCAGAGATATCAGAAACTATAAAAAAGTAGAGAAGACACTGATTGGACACTAATAAAGGGGCAACTCATTACTATTGTCTCTCTCCCACTGCCCTGCAATAGGTACAGCAAACCAATCTGAGGTAGAGGGGATATTAGTTAGGGAAAGTGGATTCAGAAGATTGCCTACCAAACCTTATAATCAGTAAGATAGCAGAGAAAGAATATAAATAGTATTATTAATCAAATTATTAAATATCTTTAATAAAATTTTTATTATAAGAGTAATTAAATTTGGAGAAATTTACAATAGTTAAAACTATATAATAATATAATACTTTATTAATAAAAAATAGTATAATATAGTATTCTGAACAAGTTAATTTAAATCAAATCTAGATTTGATTTATTACATAATAGTTTAACCTGAATCTCAAATCTAAAACAATCTGAATCAACTTGGATTAATCCAAATTACTCTATCCAAAATTACTTCATCTGAATCACTCCATCTGAATCACTCAATCTGAATCATTCAATCCAAATCACTCAATCTGAATTACTTAATCTGAATTACTTAATCCAAACTACTCAATCTAAACTACTTAATCCAAATTACTCAATCTGAATTACTTAATCTAAATTACTTAATCTGAATTATTCAATCTGAATTACTCAATTTAAATTACTTAATCTGAAGCATTTAATCTGAATTATTCAATTTGAAGCCTCTATATAACTCATATACTGGACATATCTATATATATACAAATATACAAATATACATATCAATAGATCAGTCTTCAATAGTTCATAATACTGATGATGCTTTAAGTCAAATATCCTTAATAGCTCTATACTTTCTATATAATTCTTATTCTGAAATCTGATAATATTGTACTACAGTGAGGGGCAAAAATGGGCTAATGTTATATAATTATTACTTTATAAATTTATTATAATTTAAATATAAATATTATTAAATTGATATTTTAGCCAATAATAAAGTAATTATATACCTTTTAGAAAATGTAAAATTTATCTATATTTGGTTAATTAAATACATAGTTATTACTATTTAAAGTTAAATTAATCATTGGCCCATTTTTGTCCCACACTGTTATCTTAATGTTATTTATGCCATAATTTATTTTATAATAAAGCTAAATATTTAAAATTTTTTTCATATATTTATTTTGATATCCTCTATCTCTCTATACTATTTTAACTTCTTTTAAATGATGAAAAAGTTGTCTACTGATATCTGAAACTATATCATCAGTGAGTTGAAGTCTGGCAAGAAAAACCAACAGATTGCATAACAAATAGGGGTTGGTACAGCAACCATGAAATATATATGAATGGTGGAGTGCGTTGACGTCGAAAAGTGTATAAAACGAGGCTGCCCACATAAGCTTTCCATTCACAATGAGGTATGGGTCATTCATCAATAAGGTATAAGTTATTTATCAGATGATGATGGGTAAGGCAGATATGGTGAAATAACTTAAAGATGATGGCAAAGATGACAGCTTAGCATTAGTCCTATAACGATCACCTATCAGATGCCATGGTACGTCATACACCATCAAACAATTACTAATTTTGACCAAACCGCTCATGTGAGGTGGCTCGAGCATTTTTTCTGGTTTTTTTTCACACAAATGCCATTATCATAGGGCTAAACACTAATGCACATTTTGCTGTTATCTTTGTCATCATCTTTAAGTTGTTTCGCTGTTATCTGTCTTGCCCATCATTACCTGACAAATGACCCATGCCTTATTGATGAACGACCCATACCTCATTGTGAACAGAAAGCTTATGCAGGCAGCCTCACTTCATATGCTTTTCGACATCAATGCACTCCACCATTCATATATGTTTCATGGTTGCCATACCAATCTCTATTTGTTATATAATTTGTTAGTTTTTTTTGCCAGACTTCAACTCACTGATGATATGGTTTTAAATATCAGTAGATAACTTTTTCATTATTTAAAAGAAGTTAAAATGGTATAGAGAGGTAGAGAATATCAAATTTATTATAAAATAAATTATGGCATAAAGAATGTTAAGATAACAGTGAGGGACAAAAATGGGCCAATGATTAATTTAACTTTAAATAGTAATGATTATGTAATTAATTAACCAAATATAAATAAATTTTATATTTTTTAAAAGGTATATAATTATTTTATTATTGTTTAAAATATCAATTTAATAATATTTATATTTAAATTATAATAAATTTATAAAGTAATAATTATATAACATTGGCCCATTTTTGTCCCTTACTGTAAGACTGGAGATAATTTTATTTATAATTATTGTAGAGAAAAAATTAAAAAAAGAAGATATATTTATAATACAACTGATGTTTTTATTTGACATATACATACTATTGTTTCTACTAATCTCTTTATACTATATATATAGTCAGAAGTTCAAAATACTTAGTGGTTCAACTTTAAATATATATATTGATATATAAAAGACAAATACTCTAACAAAATCAAAAAGAATATAGAAATAAATAAAATTAATATCTAAGCTATAGTGAGTATATTTATTTAATTGCCTGAGTATTTTTATATCAATAACCCCATTTAATCAAAAATATTTAACTATATTCTTCAGCAGAATTTCAAAATTGACTTATTCACTGGATTGTATATATAGACCAACCATTTATAACTATTGAGTATAACCAATTATATAGTATCTTGGGCCTTCTCAAATATGATTTATATTTGCCAAGTGCTGATACTATTCACAAAGATGTTCTGGAGATCTATAAATAAATAAGGGCAATACTATGACTATTACAAGCTGAATTATATATATATATATAAAGAGCTTACTAATTTAATCTCATATTTAATAAATTGAATTCAGTAGGCAGAATTTTATCTCTAATCAATATATAGATATCTCTCAATGCAATTCCATTTCTGGACATTATTAGTCATTAGATTGATTTCAATTGGCAACTTAAATCTCTTATCCTTGACTTTATCAAACTCACTGGTCCTTATTCTAGAGAAAACATCATTTTTTTTTTTTTTTTTTTTTTATAGTCACTTGGACTTAGAGAAAACATCATAGATACTTTTATTAGTTATATCTGAGAGCTTGGGATTACAATTAAGATAAAAAGAAAGAGCTTGCCATCTAGTCAGTATTTTGAGGGAAGTCTTAAAACAAAACAGATTTTAATGGTTATTTATTTTCATATAAATTTGCCAACTAAAAATTTCAAGTACAGATTTTAGTTATTATAATAGATAATGCCACAAATAATTCAATATTTTTTCAAAATTTAGTGGCTAGCCTTTAATAGGAAAATATAACCTTTAGTGCAAAAAACTGCTATATATATTATTAGGCCTATATACTGAATCTTGCTGTTTAAGATTATCATATGCTTATAAACAAAACATCCGAAAATAAAGAAACTCTGAGTATTATTTCCAAGCTATCCAAACTGATTATATTGGTCTAATCATTTCTACCTCAATAAGACAAATTTGCTACACTGTATAGGATAATCAGTTTAGTTCTAAAAGAGCTGATATAAATATCTGTACATATTGAAACTTAATATTTATAATAATCTAATATATGTTGGAGTTTCCTATAGTATGTACTCTTTTTTCAGTTGGCTAAAGCAAATTGTTTTAGATGACTGAGGATTATTAATTAAATTCAAAATAGAATTTTTTTTTTTTTTTAAAAAAAAAAAAAGCTAATAGATTCTATAGTTGCTGCTAATAATGAAATATAGAGTGAAGTTATAGATGAAAGTGAGTGAGATATATTAAGAAATATTATCAGAGTTTTGGAAGTAAGTAATGATTACTTTGACTCTATGTTTATTTTATTTATCTCTACACAGTAATGTAATATTCACTATTCTTAACTACCAGTATTTTGATGATTATATAAAAAATATAATCAAATAAACCACCTCAACAAAAGTTCTGCAATATCAGTATACAATCTTTTCATTGATTGACTAGAGAATAAGCTCAAGGAAAGGCTAAAGGGTAGTGATGATTACTAGTTTAGCTCAGATCAGAGAGATGCTATAGGAGTTGCTCTGAGTAAGCTTAGAAAATACTACTCCAAAACAGATACCACCATATACTCAATCAGTATAGATATATTAGTATAGTAGTTATCTCTTCTAAAAAAAGAGAAACTCTTATAAAACTCACTCTCTTTCTCTAAACAGTATTGGATTTATACTTAAAACTATAATACTATAAAGATCAGAACTGAGAGTAGCATTAAATTGAGGAAGCCAAGTAAGTCATAATTGAAATATACTAGAAAAACTATATATTACTATAAGATTCCAGTTGAAGTCCAGATAAATATACTGAAGATCTCTTCTGTTATATATTTAATTCAGCAGAAAGAGAAAAAGAGAGCCATCAGTAGAAGAACTGCTATCAATAGATAAACTCACTATTTATCTTATCAGTAACTATATGATCCTGCTAGAGGATACAGAGATATTCAACTGATAGAAGGTGGATTGTCTTTCCATAGATAGTTAGTAGGGTTGGGCCAATTTTATCCACCATTCTAACTATCATTCTACTTTAGATGTTTACCATTTGGTAATTCTCATTCTGGTGAAGTAATTAAAGAAGTTATAGAAAGATTTTAGATGATTTTGAAATTATAACAAAGCTTTTTGCTTTAGTTATAAATAATGTAACCAATATGACAAAAGCTTTTAAACTTTTAAAAATAAAATAGAGAGAAAGTATAAGCATTAGATATATCATATTAGATGTTCTAGTCATGTACTTCATTTAGTTATTCAAGAAGACTATAAGATTAATAGTAATTTTCCTGATCAATCTCTTTATATACTTTATCAATATATTTCTACAATATATAGAAGTCTAAAGCTTCTACAAAAACTTCAGAAGCTTTATGAATATTTAGAAGAAAAGTTTTATAAACCAGCTATTGATATAATTATACACTAGACTTCTATCTATCATATGGTAGATATTCTACTTGGGCAGTATAAAGCTCTTAATATGCTCATTGCTAATACTAAGTATAGATTTATTTTGAAAGAGAATTCTTTAACAGATAAAGATTGGAAAGAGATCAGTAGAGATTACAATTAATTAAAGATATTTTTTAAAGCTTCTAAAATTCTAATTGCCGAAAATTATCCTACTCTCAATCTTATATATAATATATATATATCTTATTAGTAAGTTAATTTTTCAATTAATAGATCAGAGGAAAAATATAGCTGAGAAATGTCACAATTACTGAATGAAACTTTCTATTGAATCTAGTTTAGCTACTATTCTTAATCCTCATATAAAGATTAATTCCTAATATTATCAAAAATCAGAAAGTATATTTCAATCTTCTTAAAAAATATACAAAAATCTACACTGAGTCTTTTCCTAGATAAGTTAAAATACTACTTTCTAAGAAGACTATATTTGAAGAATTCTTAGATCTAATCAAAGAAGAACTCAAGTCTATTTCTAAATTAGTTGATACTATCAATATAGATTAAGAGATAAAACTCTACTTTAATATACTAATTACTAATCAAAAAGTAAAGCTATTAGACTTGTGGAAAAGTCATAAATAAGAGTTTTCAACTCTAGTAACTATAACAATAGATTGATTAGTAATTATATAGCATTAAGTATTCCTGTGAATCACTTTTTTCAATTGTAGAAAATACTATTACTGTAAATTGAAACAGACTATATCCAGAAACTACAAGAGTACTTTTATGTTTAAAATTATAGTAAAACTTTGAACAATTAAATAAATTGACTTTTATACTTATATATATATAAAGAAAGTAAAGTAATTACTTAGACCCAGAGTTTATAAAGAGTGAGTAGCTATAAAGGATAGGTAAATAGCAAAGAGTGAGTAGCCATAAAGGACAGATATGGCTGTGAATAATATGGTAGTGAAGAGTTTAGCTATAGTATTAGAGTTTTCAGTTAAGCAGAACTCAGTATTAGAATATTTCTCAGTTGCACATATTGGGTACATATATTGGACACATATATTGAGTATACATATTGAGTACATATATTGGATATATATTGAGTATACTCATTTCTCAAAAAGGCTGTCTATGCTCCTTACTCTATTGTATTCTCTATGCTGATATGAGTGCCCATGCCTGATGATGTCATGATACTGTTGTAATCATTCTCTATACTTTTTTTTTTTTTTTTTTTGAGGAGTCTTTACTCTCTTTACTTCATTCTCTTGCTCTTTTTGCTTTATTCTCTCACTCTCCTCACTTCATTCCCTCACTTTCTCCACTTCATTCCCTCACTCTCCATTTCTTGCAGCTCATCTTCTATATATCTCACTGCTTAAAAAGGCTGTCTGCACTCCTTACTTGAGGTGTATTATATATATTCTCTG
>RBNI01002892.1:0-17218 GCA_003990745.1 Jimgerdemannia flammicorona
TCCGCATTCGTTAATAAAGATATAGTTCTCTTCGTCGTTGGTTACTCCTGCTGGCCAATGGACCCCTTGGTCGAGTACGATTGGCTCTGATTCGAATGTAGACCCCCAAGCCTTGATGACAATGCTGATACTGCTCATGCTGAACATCTTGCCCTCGAATTTCTCTATTTGATCAGATGCCGGACGTGGTTGAACTCGGGTAACTTTGAACTCTCCTTTCCAATGGAACTGAGCCCTGATCTGAGGGACTGAGATAAGTATGCGGGCAGGTTGCATGCGGGCGGGTTGCATGCGGGTGTAGGTGTTTTTTTAGGAGGAGACCACGTAAAAATGAAATTAAATAAAACACGGAGATGGGTATTTCAGAAAAAGAGCATGAGTGAGTGAGTGAGTGAGTGAGTGAGTGAGTGAGCTGCATGCTGATGAGTTGCATGCCAATGAGTTGCATGCCGACGAGTTGTACGAGTTGCACAAGATTGCTCATGAAGGCTTGCTTCTGTTCCTTTTGAGACCTCCGCTATGCGATGCATTGACTCAACAGCTCAGCCACCAAAGGCATGCCCCACAATGTCCGCCAGCCTTTCTTCATCTTGATCAGATGTTGCGAATAAAGTCGGCAGATCTTGCCGTAGAGCTGTGGACCCTAAGAAAAGCACGAGGTTAGGTCGTGCTGGGGAAGTTTAAATAAACACAAGTAAACAAGTGGCGGCCTAGTGAGCAACCTACATCTACCATCGGCTGCTCAAAAAAGGCTGCCGCATACATAGCTGTGAGGTCTGTGAATTCTGAGATCTGAAGGGCTGCCGTGAGTTGTTGCCAGAATTCTCCCTCATCCCCGCCATCGCCATCGCCATCGCCTCTGCCACCGCCATCGCCCCTTTGGCTCTCGATGAGCAGCTTGTGTGCTGTCTATATGAGAAAGAATCTAACATTGTCAGCAGAGAGTGCGTTTCCACCTCGAATACTCCCTCTTTTGACGATCATTGCAGGGTGAAAAATGAGTAGACTGGACCAACGTACGAATTAAGCACTGCTGTTTTGTTTACTCGTGATGTGGCAGGAAAGAACAAAGAAAAAGAACAAAGAAAAAGAACAAAGAAAAGAACAAAAGAAGAGAGGGAGCAAAAGGAAAGGGTGATGTCACCAAAGTGTGGCAGAAAAAAAAAACAAGAGCGAAATGAACAAAAGAAAGGAAGATGACACCAAAGATTTCAATCCAGATGGACCAATCTGGATGGACCAATCCGGATGGACCAATCCGGATAGACCAATCCAGATAGACCAATCCGGATGGACCAATCTGGATGGACCAATCCGGATGGACCAATCCAGATCAATCCAGATGGATCAATCTGGATGGATCAATCTGGTTGGATCAATCCAGATCAATCTGGATCAATCCGGATCAGATCACGAGACCAATCCGAGTTGATTCGAATCCATCACATGACGAATCTGATTCGAATCTCATCCGGATCAACTCCATCCATTCAGAGCACTATATAATAGTATCATTGCTAAATCATAATGATGCTATTTTATGATATCATTTTTATATACTAACTATGAGATAATTATTCTATATTTTGACTAAGATTTTTTAATATAATATAATATATGTATTATAAAGTAGTGATAGACTTCTATATAAGAGATTAGAGGTCTTGTATTTATCTCTATACTATGAGGAATAGGTTAACTCTTCTAAGCTAGCTTCTGATCTTATAGTTTCAAATAATATAGAAGACCAGTCAGAGACTAGTCTAATATTAGAAGAGACAGAGTAGTCAGAAGACCAGATGCTGGTAGAAATAATGACTTATGTAATTATTTCTTGAAGAAGACTAATGATAAAGTTGAAGATCTTATTTTCATAAGGCCAAGTATCATTATTTTAATAATATTATAGGTTGAAGTTATTTATAAGATCTAACTTTATTTGTATAGTATGTATATTATTAAAACTATTAATTTTAATAAGAGTAATACCTTATATATATATATACCACTAATGGTAAAAAACATTCTTCTAAATAGTTAGTAGATATTATAATAGTTCTAGTTTCTTTAAAAGGAAGCAACTAAGACTAGTAATTCTAGTGAGTCTAAAGTAGCTCAAAGAGATACTTATAAGTTTAAGCATTCTCAAAGAAATTCTAGGAGAAAATATTCTGAGCTTTATTTAAGTAGAGAATAAGGATATTTATATAAGATCTGAAAGAAAGATCTGGAAGAATCTTAGAAAAGAAGAGAAAAACCAAGAAATAAGTTCTTAGCAAAGATAATTAATAGAATTCTACAATGTTCCAAAAGGTTCTATATCTAGCTAAGATAAGATATTTAATACTAAGAAAAGATAAGAATGTTCTAGTGATATCTTAGTACTAAGAGAAGATTTCTAGATATTTAAAAGATAAGAAAAGTAAAAAAGACTAGAGAAAAGATATGAAAAAGTACTAAGACTAAGATATAACTATAAAATTATTATATTTTACTCTTATTAAGAACTAATATCCTCATTGAGTTCTTAAGTTAAATAAAACTAAATATACTTAGCCAAAATTTCTCATTCTTATATTATAATAATTTTATAGCCATATTTAGTTTTAGTACATTTTCACATCTTTTAGTTAGTCTTTTCTTATCATTTCTTAAATATTCTACTATATTCTGCTACCTTCTACTTGCTTAGAAACCTTCTCTCAGTGCCCAGATACTACTAGAATATTTTTATCTTTCTTTGGTACTAAGTATCTTATCTTAGCTAGTCATGAAACCTTTCAAAACATTGTAGAATATATAGTATTAGTCAGCTTTGCTGAGAATCTATTTCTTGGCATTTCTCTTTCTTTCCAAGATCCTTCCAGAACTTTTTTTTAGATTATGTATAAATATCCTTATTCTCTATCTGAATAAAGCTCAGAATATTTTCTCTCAGAAATTCTTCAAGAACACTTGAACCTTTAAGTATCTCTTTGAGCTACTTTAGGCCAACCAGAACTTCCAGATTTAGCTGCTTCCTCTTAAAGAAACTAGAACCATTATATATATAGAACAAAGGGTCTATTACTAAACTAACTAACTGAGAGAGATTCAAACTCAGCTAATAGCTTCATTTCAGTAGACTTCTTATTTACTAGATATTCTGCTGATTTCAGGATCTCAAAGTAAACTTCTGATATATAAGACACTAACTATTACTATAGGTCAATAATAATCTAAGAAAGTCACTATAGAGATTAGATAATGTATTTTGTTTTAAAGTCTTGAATTAGATCTTGGGAGTTCTTAAGATTAATTAGTAGTTCTCAGATAGTATCATATTTAGAGTAGTCCATCTATTTTACCAGATATTCAAAATAATGGTGTAGATTCATTTATTAAGAATTTTCTTAACTTTATACTCAATATGGTCTTTAATAATTATAGAGGTAGATGACTTGAGAATTTAGCCAGAGTAGAGTAGTGACTGGTTTCAGATATTGAGATGTAATATATGAAAGACTGAATGTACTCTCATGATTTCAGATAGCTTGAGATAGTAGGAGGATATAGAAACTTGTTCAGTAATCTTGAAGGATTTAATATACTTAGATTGAAATTTATTTGATAGATAGTTGACTTGAGATTATATCTTGAGATTCTCAGTAGATAGTAGAACTTGATTAATAGTATAGATGATATTATAGTATTTCTTATCAGAATACTTGGCTTGATGCTGTTGGACCTTCTAGAGATTTACAGTAATAATCTTGAGTAGTTCATTCATTTTATCTATGAGGTTCTTAGTAGTATAGACTTATATTTGACTACTTTTCTTAAAAGAGACTAGACTTACAGAGATCTCAGAATCTTGACTATAGAGTAGCTGAAAAGAGAAAAGACCAGTAGATGATTGAATAGTATTATTATATATAAATTATATATAAGTCAAATAATGGTCTCAATTATCTTACTCATAAAAAATATAGTTTCTAAGTATTTGTTTTAGAGTTCTGTTCATACACTCAGTTTGTCTATCAGTTTATGGGTAAAAGACAGTAGATATAGCCAATTGAGTTTCCAGAGTCTTGAAGAGAGTTTGTCAGAAGTAACTAGTAAACTTGGGATCACAGTTACTGATAATTACTCATAGTAGATCATAGTAATGAAAGATAGACTTAAAGAAGATTCTTATAATCTTAAGTATAGTAGTATTAGTAGTAATTAGTTTAGCAATTATAGTCTTAGTCAAGTAGTTGATAAATATGATAATAGTATTAGTACCAGATTGAGTTTATGATAGTTAAGTTATAAAGTCTATTGTAACTTATTTGAATTTCTTAGTCAGAATTAGCAATAGTTATAGTAAACTAGCTAGTACTTAGTTGGTAGACTTATTGTACTAATAGAGATCACAGCTAGTAATATAGTTCTTGATTTCCTTAAGTCAGTAGTAGTGACACTAGATATTTTTGATAGTTTTCTCAATTTCAAGATAACTGATAAGTATTGAGTCATAATATTCTTATAGTATCTTATAGTATAGGTTTATATTATCAGATAGGTAGACTTTGTCTTGATAATAGATCAGGTTGTTCTCAATAATATATATATCCTTAAGCTCATTTGAGAAAACTCTAATAGTAATAGTGTCTTCTTTATAAGCTTGTTTGATTTGGTTTAGAAATTCTGGTATCAAGGTGACTTGTATGATTGTGGTAAGGTCTGGGTATCTGAGTAAGACATCTGATACTATAAGTATCTTGCTAAACTTATAAATGATCATTAGATTAAAGATTTGAAGTAGTACTTCTAATAAGTCAATTTAATTCAGATTGGATTTGGATTGATTCAGATTGAATCTCATCTGGATTAACTTGGATGAGATTTAAATTCCATCTAGATAGATTCAAATCAAATTTCCAAATTAGATAATTAAATATTTATATCAATAACTCAATAAATAATTATTCAAATTTGATGATCTTGATATCATTTAAAAGCCCTTCATAAGGCTTATCTAATGATATCAAAACATTGAAATCAGATCATGCATTGAAGGAAAACATCTGAATTGCTAATTTTGGAAATTATTTGATTTGCCAATTTTGGAAATTTCATCAAATATAATGTTTTCCTTAATATCTCAGTAATGTATAATCTGATTTTAATATTCTTGGTATCATTAGAGAGACCTTATTAAGGACTTTCAAATGATACCAAGATTATCAAATTTGGATAATTATTTATCAAGTTATTGATGTATATATTTAATTGTCTAATTTGGAAATCAAAACAATGGTTGATCTGGATTGACTCATTTGGAGTACTAGTTTGAAGCTTTAGACTCTACTTGACTTATAGATATAACAGGGTAAGTTGGGTGTTGATGTATATACTTGAGAGATTAATGGTCAGTAATGATATCAAACTCAACATCTTCTAGATATTATTATCAGCATTCTCTTCCTGATATACCTCATATTATACAAATATATATCACCTACTTTTACACCATTCTTTGGAGAAACATCTTAAGAACATATCTTTGAATCAGAGTTCTACAGAGTGTACTGGGCAGGGTGACCCCAGTGTATTTGGTTGGCAGTATGTGAGGAGAGGTCAGAGAGTAGGTCTGGGGATATCAAGTACTTTGTCAGGAGGAAGGAAGGTTGACAGCAGAGGAGGAGGAGATATAGTACAGTCAGGGGGGAAATAGTTGATCTTTACTGACAAGATCAAGATGAGAGCTCAGATAAAGAGACTGGATAGATGGCTAGAGCTGGGAAAGGAGAAGACAGATACTGGGAGAAAGGGGGGAGCCCCTCTGAGGGGCCAGAGTAGGGGGGCTGGTGGTGTAGTGGCTGAAGAGGTGACTGCTGATGGGAGTATAACAGGCAATCTGGAAAAAAATCTAAATGAGACTGCTGATGGTGGCCTGAGCTGTGGGAAGAGCATGAGGCCTAGTGATCTTGCTGATAATATAATGGACCTGGTAGTGGTCCTATTACTCAAGAAGTTAATCTCAGAGTTTATAGTTACTTTGTGCTTCTAAGGCTTGACAGTGATGGTGAAAATGGTCTTGGGGCTAATTGCTAAGCAGATGAATAGTGCATATCTATAAAGTTCCTGAGGGGACTAGAAGGGGTAGAGGTAGACTTTGAGGAGGCTGGGCTATTGGAGAATACACTGAAGACTAGGTTGACTATTGGAGAGGTGTGTATCCTAATAGTATGCTACTTGAGGTGGAATCCCAGGATGGTACAGTTTCTGATAAAAGGAGTACCTATGATGACTACTGTAGAAATAAGAAGGAGAGTTGAGAAAGTCATGGCTGAGTATAAGATAGTAGTTGATATCAGATTTCAGATCTGGGAAGAGACCTCATTCTGAACAGGAGAGGCTACAGAGAAGGCTCATAATTGGCCTTTAGTAATAGTTTGGGGTGTCTTCATATGTAAGGTGATGAGGGTGAAGAGGAATGAGGAGGAGGAAGAGGACTTGTTGAAGGTGCTGGAGGAGCTGAGTGATACAGTAGAGTAGAGGGCAAAGGCTTGGAAGATATATATAGAGTCAATGCATTTGGAGATTGTCAATAGAAGGCATGTCTGTATTGATAAGGAGCTATGGAAGAGGTCCTAAGGATATAAGAGACAGAGAGAGTTGCTGGTAAATCTGGAGGAGAAGGTGATGAGAGTTGCTAGTGGTACTGAGAATACTGAGGGAATCAAAGTAAGTATCTGAGCCAGCAGAAGTGGAGAGAGTATAGAGGTAGATCTGGAGGAGGCCAAGAAGGTTCTGAGTAAGGACCTATATAAAGATGATATGTTCAAAGTCTGAGAGGACACTCCTTCTCTTATCAGGCAGGGTCCAGCTATAAGGAGCAAAGTGGTAGAGGATGTACCTATGTGTGGTACTCAGTGAGTACACTTTGGAGTTTCTGAGGTAGTAAAAGGGAGACAGATAGTGGCAGTTGGTGAGAATGAACTGGTGGATGTCCCAGAGGAGAAGTGGGATGAGACTGCAAGTATAGGGGCAGATACCTCAATGCTGGGAGAAGAGAGGCCAGTGACTCTGAGTGGGAAGGAAGTGGAAAACCTACAATAGATATATTAGATGATAAACAACTTGGTGGCTGAGGAGTTGGGAGAAGTGGACCTGAGAGTGCTTAGTGATGATCATTAGGTACAGATCCTATGTAGAGATGGAGTTGTGGAGGCCCTAAAGATAGAGGTATTTGCAGTTTTCTTAAAAGAGGAGGGGTATGAGGTTGATAAGATAAGGGAGGCAGAGTTGGTAGTTGCTGCTGGTGAGCAGGCTGCCCTCTAGTGGGCAGAGTGATATGGATTGTAGCTCTGGTAGGAGGCCTGCCTAGAGTATCATGAGGACTTTGAGGAAAAGGAAGATGGAGAGCTAGCTGAACTTCTGATTAGATTGGAGTAGTGTATCATAACCTGAGCTGACCCATGTACATATTTAACCTGACCTGAAATTATACATCACCCATCTTTAACCTGACCTGGAATTATATGTCACCTATCTTTAACTCGACTCAGAATAATACATCACCCATCTTTAACCCAACCTGGAATAATATGTCACCTGTCTTTAACCCAACCCAGAATTATACATCACCCATATTTAACCCGATCTGGAAACATACATCACCTGTCTTTAACCTGACCTGGAATTATACATAACCTGTCTTTAACCCAACCCAAGAAATATATGTAACCTGACCCAAGAAATATATGTGACCCGACCCGAGAAATATACATGACCTGATCCTGATCCATATTTAATCTGATACAGACTCGTCTTTAATTCACCTTTAAGCTACAAGATACTAAAAAAAATATATTACACATCTAAGATATATATTTAGAATAAACAAACAGAAACATAATTAGGAATCAGAAATCAAAATGAAATTGGAAATAAATAGGAAGTAAATCAGGAAAATAAAGAACTTACCAGTGTGAACAGATCTTATGCTTTATCGCTATAAACCAACTAATCCTCCTCCTCTTCATCACTATAAACCAACTGATCCTCCTCCTTCTCATATTCTGAACCATCTTCCTCTATATATTCCAAACCACTTTCCTCTATATCCTCCTGCTCCATATCCTTCTCTGTGCTGACCTCCTCCATGCCAACCTCCATTTTGTCCTCTATGCCAACCTCTCTGTGTTCCTCCATGCTGACCTCCCCATGTTCCTCTGCACTGACCTCCTCATATTCCTCCATGCCAACCTCCCCATATTTCTCTACACTGACCTCCCCATGTTCCTCTGTGCTGACCTCCCCATATTCCTTCATGCTGACCTCCCCTGCACCAACCTCCCCATATTCCTCCATACTGACCTCTTCCATGCCAACCTCTCCATATTCCTCCATGCCAACCTCCCCCATGCCAACCTTCCCACGCTGACCTCTCCACACCAACCTCCCCCACACTGACCTCTCCACCAATCTCTCCACCAGTGCTGACTCCTCTACTGGCACCAATCTCTCCCACCTCTCCATCTCCTCCACCACCACCCTCCTCAATAAAATGCACAAGCTGCCATTCATCAGTTGTATATAAAGCATTTTGTTGTTCTTCACTGGTACTCATTCAAAAATGGCCAACAGTTTTTCATGTTCATCCATGACAATAATTCTATCTAGACAATCTTACTTATTCCACACTTTGGCATTCATCTTGAAGCTGGTGTGGTATGATGAATATTCCATGATTTTTGCATGGTTTTCTATCACTCTTATGACTTCTTGCCTCAGTTGGTCATCATGTACTTTCTTAATGCATTTGTTGGCCATAGCAAAAGTATGCCTAATGTCTGATTTGTAAAGCCTTTTCTCCATGAGGTTTGGGGCATCCAGGAAATTGATTTGGCAATACTTCCAGGTGGTGTTTGGGCAAACTTGATGGCAAAAATGGCAATTGTAGCAAGATTTACACTCTGGCCCAGGCTTAGAAGCTGGAGGATATGTATATTTCAAATGTTATTAGGAAAAAAATTCGGACATTGATTTAAAAAGAAAAAAAAAAAAAAAACTAACTTTTTGAGCTACATTATTGGGATCTGGTGGGGGACCTTGTGCTTGCAGACCAGCAGCGAGCTGGCAGTTAAGCTGGAGATTGGGGAGCTGAGGGTCAGTGAGCTGGGAGTTGGCGAGCTCAGCAACCTGGGTATCAGCAAGCTCAGCAGGCTGGGTGTCAGTAAGCTTGGCAGGCTGGGTGTCGGCAAGCTTGGCAGGCTGGGTGTTGGCAAGCTGGACATCTTTAGGATTTTGAGCTTTGGGATGGCAAGCTGAAGTACATTGAGCTTGGGGGGGGCCAAGTAAATACTTATTGGCTAGGTGGTCATATCTATGTTTTTTCAACATAGCAGTGAATTAAGTGAGGCAAAGCAAAGGACAAGGTAAAGCAAAGGACAAGGCAAAAAGAACAAGAGGTGAAAGTAAGCTTTCGATATCTTAAATGTTCAAAAGCTATAATATCTTTCAGAAGCTCTTTCAGAATCTCTCTGAAATCTCTTTCAGAAGCTCTTTTCAAATCTCTTCGAAATCTCTTTCAGAATCTCTTCAAAATCTCTTTTGAAACCCATTTCTAAATTGCATATTGTTTGCAATCTGAGGAATGAGGGTGAGGGAGGTGGAGGAATATGTAAGGGTTGTGCAAGAGAAGTGGAATGTAAGAGGAGTAGAATGCAAGAGGAGTGGAATGTAAGAGGAGTAGAATGCAAGAGGAGTGGAATGTAAGAGGAGTAGAATGCAAGAGGAGTGGAATGCAGTGAGGAAAGCTCCAGATTGCAAGTATAAGCATAAGTGTAAGCACAAGTGCAAGCTTTGCTCTGCTCAGCTAATAGCTGATATCATGTGATATCAGCTTATTATTAGCTTGTCAGACTGAGTGGAACAAAGCTTATGCTTATGCTTATGCTTATGCTTATGCTTGCAATCTGGAGCTTTCCTCACTGTGTTCTACTCCTCTCTGCATGATTCAGCAGGTTCTGTGTAAGCCCCAATTGAGCAAGATTTGCAACAATATTTGAGTGAGGTTTGTAGTATATTTGAGCGAGATTTGCAGTGAGATTTGAGTGAGATTTGCAAGTGAGATTTGCATAAGCCAGGCTTTGCAAGCCTTGCACTTGCAAGCTCAGCTAATAGCTGATATTATATGATATTAGCTTATATACATGTCATATCAGCTTGTGACTGAGCTTGTCTAGGCTTGCAAGTGCAAGGCTTGCAAAGCCTGGCTTATGCAAATCTTGCTTTAATCTTATGTGCAAATCTTGCTTGCAAATCTCGCTTTAATCTTGCTTGCAAATCTTGCTTGAACCTCACTGTAAATCTCACTCAAATATACTACAAACCTCACTCAAACGTTATTGCAAACCTTGCTCAATACAGAATACACTGAATCTCCAAAGTATGTTTACTGTTTGCAGTTGCATGATGGGTACCAGTTCACCACCCATGCATATTTTTTCATCCATCCTCTATCTACAATCAATCATTGGCTATTGTATGCTCTCTCTCTCACTGTCCCTCAGCTCGCTGACTCCTGTTCCAGACCCCACAGTTCCTGGCTTTTCCCGCTGCTTGCCACCTCCCCCCAACTTCCTGCCCCCTAGTTCACTGTCCCCCCAGCTCGTTTCCCAGTTTGCCACTCCCTAGCTTGCCACTTCCTAGCTATTTTCTAGCTCTCAGCCTCTCACTCAAGCTCCCAGTCTCTGCCATCATCAAATATTCAAAATGTCTAAAGATCAAGAAGTACATTTAGGAGAAATCTTGGAACCATTGGATGATATATTGGAGGATATATCAGAGGATATATCAGATATCTCCACTACTTCATTATCACCAATGAGCACAAGAATAAAAATAAAAACAAAACCTAGTGATAGCTGAGTATGGAATCATGTCACAAAGGTAGTTTTATACATTGTGCTAATGATTGAATTCATAGAGGTGATTGGTCTCATCAGTCATAAGGGTGGGTGATTGGTTGTAAGCAGTTGGGGTTCTAATATAGTCTCATATCTCTCTATTCAAATAGAATTTACAAAGCAAGCTCATTAGTTGCAATTATTGCATGACTTGGAGCTATATATCAAAGGATGGCAATATCAACAATCTTAAATGACATCTCTGGAAGCATCACAATGCCATGCTCTTACCTCTCCAGTATGCTGAGAATTCTTGCTGGTCTAAGAAAGATAATATTGTAAGTATGGATAGAATGGAATTTGGGAAGTTACTTAGGAGGTTATTAGAAAAATAATTGATCAAATTTTATTATTACAAATAGAAATATACTAGCAAGACTTTAAGTGATGAAAATTTCCATCAGTTAATTGCCAACTTTATTATCACTGGATATCAGCCATTCTCCACTATTGAAAATACTGGTTTCAAGTATCTCCTTTACATATTATGCCCAGATCTGGCCCTTCTATTGGCTGATACGATTTTATGAGTTATTTAAAAGGAATTCGAACTATTGTGGACTCAAGTGAAAGCAAGACTAGCAGGGCTTAAGTCGAAGGTGTTACTTATACTTGATTGTTGGACATCAGATGTTAACATCAAAGCCTTTCTTGGAATAACAGCTCATTGGATTGACAGTGATTGGAAGATGCATGATATTATCTTAGACTTTGTAAATATCAGTGAAATAACACACATGGGTACCAATCTTGTGAAAAGTCTGGAGCTGGTAATAGATGATTTATTGCCTAGTGACAATCAAATCATTGCTATTATGTGTGATAATACCAGTAACAACAATACTCTGTTTGAGAATCTCCATCATCTGCTTGCTCATATATGCTGTTTCGGGCATGTGTTGAATCTCATCATTTATAATACTCTTGGTTCTCTTAGCGAGCCTATTGGAAAGCTACAGGAGTTGATAAAGAAGATCAAAAATTCAGCACAATGACAAGCACAACTGGTGAAGGTCTGTAAATCCTCTAGAATTCCCATTTTGAAGCCTCTCTTAGATGTTATGATGAGATGGAGTTCTACATATAAAATGTTAGCATGTGCTCTAGAGATTCATAAGATAAGATTTTGAATCTATTTATATAGATTTTGGAATACAATTCGGAAGTATTTTGGTACTAAATAAATTGATATTATATCCAAATAGGGCTTGGATATATTGTGTACCATGGATAAGCAAATGAGTGATATATCTGAAGATGTATGACAACAATTTGAATTGATTTGCTGATTTCTCGAGCCTTTTGCCAAAGTGACAACTGTGATGTCAGCTTTGAAGTATCCTATAATAGCAGCTATTATCCCACTATTTAATTGACTATGTGATCACCTCGAAGACATCATCAATACATATCAAACTGGTGAATATTTTAATTAGATATATATGATTTTGAAAGTAATTTTATTTGTAAATTTAGGAACTAATTTAGTAAGTAATTGGGAAGTAATATGTGTATATTTTTATTTTTTATAGATAATGCTTACCACTGCTGAGAATGTATATACAAAACTTCTAAAGTATTACTGCAAGATGATACCATTATACAGCATAGCTTTAGCCTTAGATCCACATATCAACATGCATTATTTCCATCATAAGCAATGGAAAAAATCCTTAATTAATGAATGGAAGAATCAGATGAAATATATCTGAAAAAAGGAGTATAAGCCTATTAATGCTATCATTATACCCTCAATATTTCATGATACTGATGATTTTATCAACTCAATATATGAAAAGAAACAGCATGTCGATATGGATGATGAGCTTGAATGGTGGGTATTGTTTTTATGTTTTTTGATTGGCTTGGTTAATTTTCACTCATATTTCTCTGTTTCAGTTATTTGTTAGAGAATTCAGCTGATCTTCATATAGATATACTGGATTGATAGTGGTGAAATCAGTCAGTATATCCTAATCTTTCATGAATGGCTTGTGATTATCTTACTATTTTGGTGACATCTGTTCCATCTGAATGTATTTTTTCTATTACTAGTGAGCTAGTGACTAAACATTAAAACAGCTTGTGTGTAAATACAATTTGTGCATGCATGTATTTGGATTCTTGGTGGTCTTCAGATATTTTTCACTTTCAATTGCTCTGAATATTATTCAAATATTTTCTGAATCATTTTTTTAGGACAGAGTTTAGAGGGTCAGGTTCAGGGTCAGGTTCAGGGGTCAGGTTCAGAGTTGGGTTCAGGGGTCAGGTTCAGGGTAAATAATAGATTAGATGACATATATTTCTAGGTCAGGTTAAAGATGAGTTATGTTTAATTCCAGGTTAGGTTAAAGATGGATAATGTATCTTTCTGGGTTGGGTTAAAGATGGGTAATATATAATTCTGAGTTGGGTTAAAGACGGGTGATGTATAATTCCAGGTTGGGTTAAAGACAGGTGATATATAATTCTGGGTTAAGTTAAAGATGAGTGACATCTAATTCTGGGTTGGCTGTTTTATGGGTTGGGTTTCTGGTTAATTAGGTCAGGTTTGCAGAGCACTAGATTGGAGGCAAAGAGGGTTGAAGAGGAGGAGGTGGCTATAGAATACAACTTGGACTTGGCACAGGAGGAGATGAATGTAGAGTTGTAGAAGATATATATGACTATCAATATTTCCTCTTATAAATAGTATAATGAATATTTTTTCTTTGAATATAAATGGGCTGCAGGGTTCAGTTAGATGTTGGAATATTTTTACTTGGCTGAAGAGTTTGGAGGCTGATCTCTTTCTTTTACAGAATGTTAGATATAAGGATAATTTGGATATACTGAAATAGATGACAGAATAGAGAGGTATAGTAGTATGGAAGGATAAGGTTGGGATCCTAGTCTAGAGAGGCAGAGGGGAGATACAAGATACAAGGAGCTGAGAAGACAGACTGGTCTAGAGAGAATGGATTTGACCAGGTTGAGAGCCAGTTATGGTGAGATCCTACTACTGCCCTGCTGTATACAGGAAGAGAGTGGATTGGATGAAGGGACTTCAGGAGAGTGGGGCCCTTGCAGAGGCTGGAGTGGACATTCTTGGAGGAGACTTTAATATAGTCCAGGATATACAGGTGGATAGAACTGACAGAGAGTGGGGGGCTGAGGATAGGAGTGGGGGTCTGGAGATATAGAAGGAAGTAAAGAGGCTAAGTACTCTGGTGGATGCTGGCAGGAAGGTCTGGGGAGATAGAAGGATATATATATACTGGGCAAATGGTCTGGAGATAAGGATTGACTAAATGCTGATGGTAGACTGCTGGAGTTTGGATGTTTGGAAATCACTAGAGACTGAGTGGTGTCCATGGTCTGATCACTAGGGGATATTGAGACAGAGTCATTTTGGGGGGAGTGGGGATGGGCCTGGACATTAGTATCTCAATTCCTCTTTGTTGGCTGAGAAGATATTGTGAGATAAGTGGGCAGAAGATATTTGGCAGAGAATAGAGAGTTGGATATGTGAGAGTACCCCAGTTGATATCTGGTGGGTGAGGTTAAAGGAGGCTGCTAGGGTTTACTAGAGTGTAGCTGGTAAGATGATAGGAAGACAGAGGAGGAGGAGAGTGACCTGGGCTTCTGTTAGATTGGCTGGGCTTTTGGAAGATTGGACAGAGCTCTTGGCCCTAGAGGGGGTGGAGGACTGGAGGGTGATGCAGGCAAAGCTGGAGGTTGTGGAGTTATAACAGGTGTTGAGGAGACATAGATGCAGAGTTTGGCTGCATGGCTATGCTGTCAGAGGCTGGGGGAGAGAGAGAGGCCCTCTAAGTACCTCTCAAGGGCCCTTCAGGTGAGGAGAGTAAGGCAGAGGTGGGAGGGGGTTCTTAATTCTGATGGTCTACTGGTATATAGTTTGCAAGAAATTCTGGACTTGTTGAAGGAGAGATGGAGTAGTTTGTGGAGTGAAGAGGAGGGTGGGACTGATGTTGCTGCCATAGAACACACTTTGGAGGAATGGCACCCACCTCAAGTAGATAAGCTAGATAGCTTGATGGTGCTGGTCCAAGAGAAGGAAATTCACCAGGTTCTTGCTACAACTATACTAGACATGGCACCAGGAGAGGATGGTCTGCCCTGGAACTTTTGGAAGAAGATGGTAGAAGTCCCTGGAGTGCTGGAAGAGCTAATGGTACTTTGTAACTTAGTACTACTATCAGAGAGGTGGGTAGGTAAGCAGGATCTAAGGCTAGTGGCTCTGCTTTTTAAGGACAAGAGCAGGAGAGAGGACTGGAAGAACTGGCAGCCCATTATACTTCTGGATATAGACAGAAAGTTGGTCACTAAGGTGGTGGTGGTAAGGCTACAGAAGATGATCCAATAAGTCTTGGGTAAGGAGCAGTGAAGTTTTGTAGAGGGCCAGCTCATTAGGGATAGCACAGCTTGGGTATATAGCATTATTGAAGGGACTTGAGCCTGTGGACTGGATGGGAGATGGGTCTTCTTAGATCAGAAGAAAGCATATGACTGTGTTCAGTAAGTCTGGCTGGCAAAGATACTGGATAAAATTAGTATCTCTCAGCAGTTCTGAGTAATAATGATTAGTCTGGTAGAAGGAAGTAGAGCAGCACTCATATGTAATGGATATAGAAGGGTAGCATTCTCTCTGGGTAGGAGTGTTCCCCAGAGAGACCCACTGTTCTCTATTCTGTATACTCTGTTCTTAGAGCTATTGATAGATAGAATTCAGTAGAAGATAGTGGAGCTCTCAGTATTTGGTATTGTGTAGAAAGTTAGAGCCTTTGTGGATGATATGATAGTTGGTCTAAGATCAATTGCTGATATCAAGAAACTCTGGAAAATAGTGGAGTGGTATGAGACATATTCTGGAGCTAAACTTAACTAGTACAAGTGTGAAATAATGATGTTAGGCAATAGTCTGATGGGAGGAGATGTCATTGGAACAATTATCCCTGTTGAAGAGACTGTAAGGTACTTAGGTATCTATCTTTCAGTGTATGGATCAGTCCTATCAAGACCTTAGTGGGAGTAGTAGATAGCTATTTAGAGAGAGGCCTTGCAGAGTTAGAGAGACCACCACTTGTCTTTGGTAGAGTATATTATGGTTTTGAATGTCTACTAACTGCTGAAGTTATATTATTTGATATATCATCTGGACTTTCTAGTCTAAATAGTTAAAAGACTATTGAAGTTGGCCAAAGATTGGATCTGGGCTAGGAGGAGAAGTCAGATTAGCTGGGAAATCTTGTTATTACCAGTGGCTAGAGGAGGCCTTGGGCTGGTTGACTTCCCAAAGAGGCTGTATTATCTGGAAGCATAGTGGCTGAAGAGAGTAGTAGAACTGTAGAGTGGTAGCTGGGTCTCTTTGATGAAGGTCTGGGAGATGAGGTACTTGCTAAGAGGATTTACCAGAGATCTACTGTCCTTGGTTGGGCTTCAAAATAGTGAATGTATGCAGTATAAGGACTTCTGGTGAGAAGTAGTTGATGGGGTACACCATATTGAAATTTACTAGCAGGGGGATAAAAGAGAGATACTTTGGGGACTAAAGATGTAGAGATGGGATTGAGTGTTGTTGGGGGGGTATCCCCCTTATAGACTTTGATATTGGTGATGGAGTTAAGTACCAGAGGGGGTTGGGACTAGATGCATGATCTAGCAGTTGATAGATAGTGGATATTGGAGAGAAGTGAGACTGAAATAGAGTCTGGGCCTAGAGTATAGAGGTGAGGCAATAGTTGTTATCTAAGTACTGGGTGGTCTGATAGTATATGCTGTAGAGGAATGTTATGCTTAACTTTTGCTCAGGCTATCTTATAGAGAGAGAGAGCTTTGACTGTGAGGAGTACTATACTAAAATATTGGCTGAGAGAGTGTGAGGTACTTAGCAATTTCTGATTAGTAGTTGGGAATAGGTTAGATATCATATAGAGAAGGGATGATGAGAGGGGTCAATGGGAGGATCTGAGGGATAGATTGGTAGGGGGGGTTGGAAAAGAGTAGCTCACTTTGGGGTAGGTATTGGCTATAAGTGGGGCTAGCAGATTACTAGTTATTTGTTTTTGAGAAAGAGAAGTATTTGAGTTAGTTAGAAGAAGTAGTTATTGAGGTAGAAAGAGTTGTTGGAGGATATCTTAACAGGCTGATGGCTGGGATGGAGTCTGTAGGGCAGTCAGCAGTACCATTTGGTAGAGAAAATTTATAGGCAGAGTGAAGAGAGAGTTGGAGTAGTAGGTGGTAAGATGGTATTCAAGCATGAGGGTATAGGGGGG
>RBNI01002893.1:0-17218 GCA_003990745.1 Jimgerdemannia flammicorona
TTGAAGATATAAACTATTGTTAGCTATTAAAGATAATATATGAAAATACAACCACTACTCAACTTTTGAAGATACCACCACCCAATTTTTAAAGATACTATTACTCAACTTTTGAATATGAACCATTATTTAACTTTTGACAATATATCTAAATTAATTATTTGAAGATTTTTTGAGACCTTGAAAAACATTCTGACAATTGTTTAGATATATCACAAATATATCTATATAGGGAGAATAAACATATAAATATTATAATATAAGAATTTAAATAGGTATTTTTGTGTCAAAAATAACCTATTTAGAGAGAAGATATGATATATAGTATGAAATAGAAATAAGAATCAGGGGAATAGATATTTGATTATGGTATCTAAATTAGATTTTCTGATTTATTATAGTGTAGAAATTACCTTTATTGCAGATACTATATCTAAAACATTATTAGTGAAACTCTTATTATTTTCATAAATTTCAGATAAAATTTCACATAAGATTCTACCTAAGATATGGATGGAATTCTGTTGGAAATTTCACATAAAAAGACTTAATACTTAGCTGCATATTTAGTAGCAGAATTAATATATAAATTTGTATAAATAACTTAGTATTTTAGAGTAAATAAAGCTCAGTAGAGTCAGTTTAGCTCAGTCAAAAAAGTCTTCTTTATATATCCTTCCCCCCCCTTTATATGAAATCTAGAATCCTACCAACTTACTAAGATCCATATCTGCTATATTATAATATTTAGAGAGAGAGAATATAACTTTATTTATATTTAATTTATTTTGAAAGTAAATTTTTAAGTTAGACTTTATTTGATCTTTAGCTAATTATTTTTCTAAAATAATTATTATCTTTATATTTATTTATAAAGTAGACTATTTTAGTATATAATAACTATAATATTATTAGTATTATTAATCTTACTGATAATATAAATCTGATAATATCTATTATACTTAGTATCATATAGTGGTCACTGAGTCCTTCAAATATGTCAGATTCTCTTCAAGGTGTATCTCTTAGACTAACTCAAGTTTGTTATAAGCAAGTTCTTATTGGAGTGCCTTCCTAAGGTCTTATAGTCCTCAAACTTCTTATCTTTAAACTGTCTTGTTATCTCTTTAGATTACTTATAAGGAATTGTATGTAAGTGAACTAAAACTAACTTTATTTCAGAGGAAATAAGAGGGGTATTTATACAAAATATAATTCAATAATTACTAAGATATAAAGCTAAATATAAATTCCAATAACTAAAATAAAATGCCAGGATATAGAAAACTACTAAGTTCCAGTATTGGTACTGATAGTGCTCCGAACGAGTCAATCCGGATGGGATTCAGATGGATTTGAATCCCATCTGGATCAACTCGGATTGGATTCGAATCCTATCTGGATCAACTCGGATTGGATTCGAATCCCATCCGGATGGATTCGAATCAACCATTGTTTTGATTTCCAAATTGGACAATTAAATGTTTACATCAATAACTTGATGAATAATCATTCAAATTTGATGATCTTGGTGTCATTTGAAAGCCCTTAATAAGGCCTTTCTAATGATATCAAGAACATTAAAATCGGATTACGTGTTGCCGAGATATTAAGGAAACCGTTCTATTTGATGAAATTTCCAAAATCGGCAAATCGAAGAATTTCCAAAATCGGCGATTCAGACAGTTTCCTTCATAACTCAGCAATGCATGATCCGATTTCAATGTTCTTGGTATGATTAGATAGGCCTTATTAAGGGCTTTCAAATGACACCAAGATCATCAAATTTGGATGATTATTCATTGAGTTGTTGATGTAAATATTTATTTATCTAATTTGGAAATCAAAACAATGGTTGATTTGAATCCATCCAGATGGGATTCGAATCCAATCCGAGTTGATCTGGATGGGATTCGAATCCCATCCGAGTTGATCCGGATGGGATTCAATCCGAATCAATTCGAATCCAATCCAGATTAAATTGACTTGTTAGGAGCACTAGGTACTGATGGTTACACAGATTTAAGATGCTGGTATAATTTTGGTAATATAGGAAAATAGTGCTGGAATAATTCTGAGTCACATCAGAATGCAAGTAGAGGAACAGCTATTATATAGGAAAAGAGTGCTGGCATAATTCAGTATAACCAAGGGACTTTAGAGCAGAATGTTCAGGACCATAGGAACTTCATCCTTATCTGAGGTCAGGATATCTTTGAAGGAGATGAGGTCTGTAAATGTTTCATCTATCTCATCAGTGTATTTCACATATATCATGTATTTCATATATATCACATGGGATGACATCATCACCAATGACATCATCATGTTTGGTAGTAGCAGAAACAAGAAGGTCTAGAGCTTTCCAGTCTATGAGGTTCTCTTCTATAAAATAGAGAACAAATATAGGATCTTAGAGAGGTCTAATCTGGATGCTTGGGCCTTAGAATACTGAGATCAATCCTTGCAGGAATTAGTCTGGGTTGTTCTGGAGGATAGGATATCAGAAGTCTTCTACTTTATCATTATTGAGGGTGATAGTAGACTAGACTTCTGTAGCCATCCTGGCTTCTAGTGCATTGATATAGTGGGCTGACAGGTCTCTGAAGTCTGAGACTCTAACATACTCCAAGTTGGAGATCAACTATAGTGTATGTCTGAAGATCTGATGGATCTTCTTAGCTATCCTTATTTTGCATATATTCATAGGAGTGATATCTTGTAACTCTTGAGAGCTAGTCTGTAGGAATTCCTAGTAGAGAAGATTTTCTATTTTATACTCCTACTATATTTAAAGACATTCAGTAGCAATAGTGATCCTTGTTTCCATTTCATTACAGTAGAGGATAAAGTAATAAAAATCTGTAGTATCTAGGTTGATACTAGGAGTTCTTTTTGTGTGGGTCCTCATGGCTCTTCTGATATCTTGAAACATCCTTTTTTTGACTGAGATACCTTGGTAGTTCCTTGATCTTAAGGTTTGGTGAGCAGCAGATATTTCATTTGTAGTAAGTCTTTGAGCTATTTTGGGATTGATAGGTCTTATTGAGTTACTGCTACTGTGGTTCTTGATCCTTCTTTTATATTCCTCAAGATGCCTATACTGTAGTCACAATAACTTATAGTTGGTCATAATTACTCATCTTATATGCTATATGATCTTCTTATACTCTGATATGATGGCTTGTAAGGAAAGACTATCTCCTGTGCTGATGTCATTATTCTGGAGTTACTGTTATATGTATTAGTAATATTATTATTATAATATTAAAATATAATTTTATTATATCTTTTATATAAAATATTATTATACTTTACTATATATTAATTGAGAATTTTAAAAAATATATCTAAGTTATATATTATTAAATAGTTATTTATTTATAATTAAGTAAAATACTTAAGAATTTTATTATTATTATTATTATTGTAAGAGGGTTGCTTTTTAGGATAACTGTTACGTAGTTCTGGAAGGGTTTTCTAGAAGTTCTGGATATTCTAGAAGACCATTTTCTTATGGTCAAGATCAATTTTATATGGAGTACATTCTCTATGCTTATTGATTTCAAGATCAGGTTGACGTCTCAACCAAAGTCCTTTTTCGGACTAGTTCTGGATGTTCAGGATTTTCCGTATTTCAGAAAGTTTAAGAAACTAAGACCAGCTTAGTTGAATTGGCATATTGCTGCAGACAATACCCAATTAGGAATTTTCATGATGGGGTTAGGAGTAGGACCTAACAGAGAGCAGATTTACTTAAGAGTGGTTTGTGGGTTATTAAGTAAGTTTATTCACTATTCATGATATTGCTATACTAGGAGTAGTTGTGTGAAGAGATATTGTGAAGAAGTGCTCAGGAGTTGTGTTCGGATTGTTCAGGTCTGTTCAAGTCTGAGATTCTGAGATCTGGAAGAGGGGGTATTTATACTAGTGAGGGGCTATCTGGACTATGCTAGATATGGATGTAGCACTAAGTGCTTTGCTGAGTCGGAATACAGTCATGTAGTACAATGGTGATCTGACATGTCAAGAGATCGTCTGACTGCTGAGTCAGTTCACAGTCACATCGTACAAGGCTAATCTAACTATACTATAACTGCTAAACTATTTATAGGTTTAGACACTATCTGGGTAGTCTTCGATGACATCACTATTAATGACATTGTCCCTAATGAAGTGGTCATCTAAGAAGAGAGGTTTGCGGATTATTTCTCCTTGTTGGCTAAGGTAATAATACATTGGAACTTCATCTCTGTCCCACAGGATAGCATCGTCTGTCTTGTATGCTGGGTAAGGTGTTGGTGGGTGAAGGAGGGGTGCATTGTTTTCACTTTCATTGGATTTGCTGTCTGCATATCTTCTATAGATTACAGCACTGTGAGTTACAGAGTTGTAGTAAGCTGGTGGCTGTGGTTCGTGTTGCTCGTACTCAGGTGGTGGAGTTGTTGGTTCAACTTCGAGGGTTGTCTAAAGGTACAGATTATGTTCTCCAGTCTCTTCATTGTAGTTGAAGTAATCAGGAGTGAATGCAAGTTGGTATTTGTATCAGTGGTCATTGTCCCAATAAGTCTTGTATGTAGTTATGAACTGTTGTAAGTTCATCAGCAAGGTTGGCAGTATGATCAGGATTGGTAGAGATCCTTGGCTTGAGGTCATGTCGGCATCAGAGGGATCATTGTCTTCTGCTTCATCTTCATCGAAGTGGATTATATTGTAGATATCTTTCATGGTGTATCCAACTTAGGACATTTGCAGGATATGGTCGTCAGAGTGTGGGAAGGTTCTGTCAGTAGTCTGAACATATTCAAGATACTTATGGTTGAGTTCTTGTATCATGTCGTTGATTTGGCCATAGGACAGGGTAGCTACCATTTCACTGATAGTAACTCGGAGGTGGGGAATAAAGGTGCTGTACTTATAGAAGAGTTCTCAGTGTTTGCGAGCGATGAGCTTCTGGTGTTGAGACATCTGGGTAATGTCTGTATCATAGTGGTGTTTGACTATATCTTTCAGGAGGCGGCTGATCTGGTAGTAGCTTGAGATTTGTCTGATCCGGTGGGCCTCGTTAAGTATGTTCAGGGTATTCCATCGGGCTTCCATGAAGTAGAGGGGTGCTAGGCTATGGATATTCATGAGGGGCAGAGGGGGTGTGGCTCAGTTGACAATGGCATTCTAAATATCAGTGCGGATGTGGTTGTAGATCTCAGTGGTCATGTTTGTGTATTTGGAAGTTGTAGTTATTATTTGTTTTGGTTCTGCTTTGACATGTCTCAGTGCTCAGTATATATACATTTGGTTCTGATTGATAAGATTCTGTTTGTGTGAATCTTGTGTTCCGTGACTTCATGTTGACTTATCTTTGTGCACTGTGACTTCTGTTTGACTCAGCTTCGTGATCACGCAGGTGATTTCCAGATTTGTCCGGAGGTCGCATGTGATTTCAGTGGCTTGTTAAGAGGGTGATATGTGATTTCTGTGGCTTGGAGATTGTGCACTTACAACTCTCCCCTTCTTAGCTTTCGACATCCTCGTCGGGGCCTTCTAATTTTGTTCTAGTGTTGTTACACCATTTGGGAGGTCAAAAGTCTGGTAAAGTCCATTTTTTCAGAAAGTGACATGCTTGTAGTACAGTTGTCTAATACATTGGATTCACATATTAAAGAGTCATGTGTTCAATGCCATGTACCGGAAGTGATTCTGATGTCATTCACTGCTGGAGAATTTCCTCTAAGGAATCTTCTTAAATGTCTATGCCTTGTTTCCCACTAGTAGTACGGGGAGAATAGGCTTGCTTTCAGTTTTGCTATTTTTCCAGAGAGTTGGTATTCTTTTATTCTGTCTTGCTAAGTTCTTGATTAGGTTCGTGATAATTATAATATTTAGGAGGGTAATATATGCTATATATTGATAGGTGTTGGAGTATTTGGATTTCATTTGTTCAAGGAATCATATTCCTGAACTAAGTTAGTAGTATTCTGGAGATTGGTCTTGGGTTCCCATATTGCATCATGGATCAGATAACCTTTCCATTTAATGAGATACTCAGGGTAGTTCTTGTGGCCATGTTTGTTAAAGATTTGTTCAACTTCATATTCTTCCTGGTCATTAATAATGACAGGTGCAGGTGCTTCTGTAGTTTGGTTCAGGAATAGTTCATCGTCATCATCGTTGTAATGCTTGAGATGTTGGACATTGAAGACTGGGTGAATCTTAATGGTGTCTAGTAGTACCAATTTGTAGGAGGTCAGAGAGACTTGTGAAATGACTTCAAATGGTCCAATGAACTTGCTGTTCAGCTTTGTAGATGGTCTGTGCTTGAGGTTGTCAACTTGGTATCCTCAGATGTCTAATAGAACTTTTTCTCCAATATCGAAGGTTTCTTCTTAGTGATGTTGGTTAACATACTGTGACTATTGTTCTTGAGCTCATGATAAATTCTCAATTACAATCTGGCTTAGATTATGTATTTGGAGTAAGAATTCTTCAACAGCTTCGACTGTGGAGAGTTCTTCAGTAGTTTGGATGAGTGTCAGAGGAGTGTTTGGGTTTTGTCCAGTGTTGGCAAAGAATGGGGTCATTCTAAGAGAGGCTGCTTACTGTTGTTATAGGCAAACTCGACTGTAGTGAGGTGTTCATGCCAATCATCTTGTCTGTAAGAAACATAGTTTCTTAGTATTTGTTCCAGAGTTCGGTTCATTCTTTCAGTTTGACCATCAGTTTCAGGGTGAAAGGCTGTAGATAGTGCAAGTTTCATTCCAAGGTGCACATGGAGGGCTTTTTAAAAATGGCTGGTGAATTTCGGGTCTCGGTCACTAACAATAATCTTAGGAAGACTATGATAGCAGAAGATATTGTCAAACAAGAGTGTGGCTATATCTGGTGCTGTTGCAGTGGTGATAGTAGGCACAAAGTGAGCTTGTTTGCTGAGATAGTCTATAAAGACAATAATTGCATCTTTTCCGTTCTTGGTTCAGGGTAGTTGTACAATAAAGTCTATAAAGACTTGTTCCCAATTAGCAGATGGTACTGGGATAGGGTGGAGTAGGCCAGGTTTTGCTAGTGTTGAGGACTTGTTTCATTGGCAGGCATCACAGGAAGTGATGTAAGTCTTGAGTTGATCTGCCATTTGGGGCCAATAGAAGTTTCGGGAGATAACTTCATAGCATTTATCAAATCCTAAGTGTCCAGCTATAGGGGCATCATGACATTTAAATAGGATAGTCCTTTGGAGATCTTGGTTGTTTGGAACATACAATCTGTTCTTGTAGTAGATAGCATTGTCCTTGAGTTGGTATTGATTGTATTGGCTATGCTTGTCAGTATTATCACTGTTCAGGATTTCTCGGAGTACTTGAGCTTTCTTATCATCAGCACATGCTGTGATAATTTGTTCCATGATGGAGTTTGTAACCAGGGTGAGAGTTTGGATAACTTCTTCAATGGGTGGTCTGGAGATTGCATTGGGAACAATGTTTTTCTTGCCAGGGCAGTACTGGATTTCATAGTCAAAGTTGGTGAGAACTTTCATCCATCTGGCTTGCTTTCGAGAAAGAGTAGCCTAGGTCTTGATGTTGACTAATGACTTGTGGTCAGTCAATACAGTGAAGTGTACTCCTTCTAGGTATGGTCGCCATTTGATCAGAGTATCTACAATGGCTAACATTTCCTTCTTGTGAGTTGCATAGTTGATTTCGGCATCATTGAATTTGTGGGAGTAATAGGCCACAGGGTGTCCTTCTTGTATGAGTACTGCTCTAAGGGCTAGGTCAGAGGCATCAGTAGTAACTTCATATGGTAGGGCAGAATTTGCCGCTTGAAGTACTGGAGTAGTTATCAAAGCATCCTTCAGTGCTTGGAAGGCGGTATCTTATTCGGGTCTCCAATTTACAAGATTATTGAAGTCTTTCTCTTGTTTCATGGTCCAGGGTTGTTCTTCTTTCTTGCTGTGCTTGGTCATTTGGGTAAGGGCAGTGGCGATTTTGGCAAAGTTGGTAACAAATCGTCTGTAATAGTTTGCTAATCCCAGGAATGACTGGAGGTCTTTCAGCTTCTTGGGTCTGGGCCAATCCTTGATTGTAGAGATTTTGCTGGAGTCTACTTTAATTCCATTTGGCATGACGATATGTCCAAGGAATTGGATTTCTTTCAGGAGAAATTTGCACTTGCTGAGTTTTATGAAGAGTCGGTTTTCTCAGAGTTTCAGTAGTACTAGCTCCAGGTGCTCAAGATGTTCCTCCAGGGTTTTTCTGAAGACTAGGATGTCATCAATATAGACAATAACAAATTTGTTCAGGTATGGGTGCAGGATGGTATTCATCAGTATCTGGAAGGTTGCAGGAGCATTAGTTAAGCCAAAGAGCATAACCAGGAATTTGAAATGTCCATAGCGAGTTTGGAAGGCTGTCTTGTAGATGTCTTCTTCTTTCATGGCAATTTGCCAGTAACTATTTCATAGATCAAAAGAGCTCATGAATTGTGGGTTAGTAAGCCTATCGAATATTTCATCAATTCTGGGTAGTGGGCAATAGTTCTTGATGGTCTGTTCGTTGAGGTCATGGTAATTAATGCACATTCATAGGTCTCCTCCTTTTTTAACAACAAAGAGAACTGGTGCACCATAGGGTGATACACTGGGTCTGATGAATCCTTGTTCTAGGAGTTCATCAATTTCTTTCTTGAGTATATCGATTTCTCTCAGAGACATGTAGTAGATTGACTTGAAGGCTGGCTTGGCATCTGGAATAGTCTTGATGGCATGGTCCACTGCTCATTTGGGAGGTAGGCCTTTTGGGAGTTTCTTTGGGAATATGTCTTGGAATTTCTGGAGTAGTGGTCTGACATAGCTATCAACTTTGGAAAAGTCTTCTTCAGAGTTCTCGGGTTCTCCTTTGAATGGACGGATGGAGATAGTAAAGAGAGGGCATTTCTTGGCTAATTTCTTAAGTTGTAGCTTGTTGATGTGAGTGATCTTTGGTCCAGGGTTACTAGAGTTGAGTGGGTCCTTTTTGCCTTGCAGTTTGAAGTTGTGGTGTTCTTTCTTGATGGTCAGAGAGTGGTTTACCCAATCGATCATAGGGTTCTCTTGTTTTAACCATGGAGTTCCAAGGATGATTTCATTATCAGAGAGTGGTACAATTTGAAGGGTAACATGTACTCGATAGTCACTGATTCAGAAGGGTAGGTTGCAGACTTCCTTGCTAATGACATATGAGGTTCTATCAGCTGTGGCAACTGCTTGAGTTTGTTGTACCAGAGAGGTGAAAACCTTGAGTCTGTTGGCTGTTTCTTCATTAATGAAGTTGTCTGAGGCACCACTGTCTATCATGATCTTGACAGGTGCTCGATTGACAAAAGCTTTAAGTGTAAGCAGTTTGTCTGATCCAATGGTGGTGATTTCAATTGTAGGAGCTTTCCTTCTGTTGGTTCTTCTTTGGGCCAGTTCATTGACACAAGAGAAGCAATCATCAATCATGTGGAAAAAGTACATTCCAATGCCATGGGGGCATCGGCCACTTGGTACATATCCATATTCGATTTTCTTATAGAATTATTCTTCTTTGTTTACAGTAGATTGGACTGGGGCCTTGTTTGATGAGCCAAATTCTTTGGATCCTCAGATGGTGGGCAGTAGTTCAGGGACTTCCTTGACTGTCAGAGTTGACTCGATTTTTTCGAATAGAATCTGGGCAATACAGAATCCAATGGGAATCTTGAAGGGTGTCCAACTATAGTTTCAGATGAGGACAATAATTTTGCCTGTGTAATCTTTGTCAATGACTCCTCCTTCTACTGAGAGTCCTTTCAATGCTAGGCTGCTGCAACAGCATATTCTTCCAACATGTCCTTCAGGAATTTGGATACTAATTCCTGTGTAGACTTGCTTGACTTCTCAGTTAGAGACTGTAGCTTCTTCGGCTGCATACAGATTATATCCAGCTGCTTTTTGACTTCCTTTGGTTGGGGCCTTAGCAGTTTGTCTTAACTTGATAAAGTCTAGTATTCTGGTGGTCAGATTGTTGAGGTGGTGCAGGGTGGTAACAGTTGCTCATGTTGCTATTTGGAGTTTTCAGTTAGGGCAAGCACTGGCCATGTGTCCTGTCTTTCAGCAATAGAAGCATGCTCCACTTCTTCTAAGTTCATTCCTTTCACCTTCAGTGAGTTTCTTGAAGGTACTCAGCTGGGTGGGTTCATGATTTCTGGGTGTCCATAAAGTGGATGTTGAGGGAGCTCGAGATGCTTCATGCTTGGATTCCTCTTTCTTAGTCCAAGTTTTTTCCTTGTTATTGAATTGTCTTCGGGGCAGAATGGGTCCAGCTGTTAGGATCCACTTGACCATAGTCTTGATTCTTGCCAGGCACTATTGTTGGTGGTCACAACCAACTGAGCATCCTTGTTCTTGGATTTTTCTAGTAAGCTATTCAGGCAGGGCATCGAATAAATGATCTGCTCTTGTACCATTTCATGCTTCGTCATTGGCAATATATCCTAGGCCAACAGTGTTCAGGAGTAACTCGAGTTTTGTACAGAAGGTTTCGAATTCCTCCTTACCATGTATATTGAATTTGAGGTTGTGGAGTTTTACTCGGGATTCAGCAATCATGGTTTTGCTGTGATATTGAGCAATCATGAGTTGTTTAAGTCCAGGGGCTGCAGGGTGGGCTCCATATCCTGGGGCATTATTTGCTGCATTCTGAGCAACTACTGCAGATCAGGTGTCCCATATGAGGGGTTTTTCAGAAAGAGTTCACCACCATTCTTCGGCAGGTCCTCGAAAGAATGTAACAACTCGGCAGACATAGGCTGTAGTAGTAGCAAAGAGTTGTTCCAGAGTGTGGTCTTGATTGTTTGTCAGAACGCGGTCAGTGACTTGCTCATTGGTCCATTGATTGGCTTTGAAGTTGGTATCAACTACACTAATGAAGCTTTGGACTTCTTGTGCAGTACCATTGAAGGTAGGTAGACTCAGATTTTTTGTAGGTCGGGTCTGTTCGGCTAAGGCAGTAATAGTTGCTGCCATTATGGCTATCTGGGCTGTGAGGTCTAGAATCTGTTAGTTTGCCATATTGTTTACTGGAGGCAGTTGGACTGCTAGTAGTGGTGTTACTGGTACTACTTGAGGTACTAGTGCAGAGTGTGATGGGGTTCTTTGGGTCTGTGTAAGTTGCTGGAGTAATAGTTGTGGGTCTGGAGTAAGGGCTTGATAGATAGCTGTCTGTTGCTGTATAGGTGTGTTCTGTCCTGATGGAGATGCATTTCCTTCAGTGGTGTATCCGGGATCAAATTTACTGAGATACTCCTCCTCCTCTTCAGTTTGGTCCCCATGTAATTGGGTTTGCTCAGCATTAAAGTAGACAGAATCAGTTGTATATCTGATTTCAGATGGACTTAATTCAAAGTCAAGTTCTGGTTCGGTATTGGTTTCAGATTCAGATAGTGCTGTAGCAGGGCCTGCTTCAGGTTCGAGATCAGGTAGTTGATGAAGAGTTTCTCTTGCTTCTTCCTTAAGAATATGGTGGGCCTTGCTGTTCTGGAATCAGTAGTATAATGCGGTCCTGGTCCTGGTACGGTGAAAGTCGGTAGAGTTGAGCCACTTAGCAATAGAGGCTTGGGCTTCATGAGGAATTAAGGCTAGAAAGACTGCTGCTGGTTGTCCTAGGTCGCTCGGGTTTGTAGAGCTGACAAAACTCTTGTTGAGAAGAGTAAAGAAGACTTCTATAAGACCTTCTTCATCTTGACTTGCTGGGTGTAGTACAAGGAGTTCGGTGAATAGGGTTTTGCCTATTTGCTGGTTTAATTGGAGTACTTCTTTCTTTGAATGAAGTTTGTCCCACTTGTTGTAGGTGTGGAGGTCAAATTGTCCTTATATGTCAGGTTCAATTCTCTCCAGATTGTCAGATGGTTCAGGATAAATTTCAGTTTAGAGGTTGGGCTTTATATCAACTTGTAGGAATTTGCAGAAGGGTTTGTAGCAGGGTGAGGAAGCATCTTGAAGCGGAATTGGATTATAAACCACTGCTACCAAGTTGTAAGAGAGTTGCTTTTTAGGGTAACTGTTACATAGTTCTAGAAGGGTTTTCTAGAAGTTCTGGATATTCTGAAAGACCATTTTCTTATGGTCAAGATCAATTTCATATGGAGTACGTCCTCTATGCTTATTGATTTCAAGATCGGATTGACGTCTCAACCAAAGTCCTTTTTTGGACTAGTTCTAGATGTTCAGGATTTTCTGTATTTCAGGAAGTTCAAGAAACTAAGACCAGCTTAGTTGAATTGACGTATCACTGCAGACAATATCCAATTAGGAATTTTCATGATGGGGTTAGGAGTAGGACCTAACAGAGAGCAGATTTACTTACGGGCGACCTTTCACTTGGACCAAACAGTTGGCTCCACGTCTAAGCCACCAGAATGGTGAGCTTCTCAAGTTTTGGGGGCCACAAATATAGGCTCTAAGGAGCGCCGACAGGTGTACCTCATCTCTTAGGTATAGGAGTCCAACCTGGTCTTTTCGGTGTAGCCATAGCTTCTAGTTTCAGCAAGTTACAAGGATTTCAAGAATTTCGGGGCAAGATAGGCAAAACGACACAGGCAAGACAGGCAAGACAGGCAAGACGGGTAACATGGGCAACACGGGCAAGACAGGCAAGACGGGCAAGATGGCAAGATGGGCGACATGGGCAAGATGGGCAAAACCAGCAAAATGATACAGGCAAGATGGGCAAGATGGGCAAGACGGGCAAAACAGGCAAAACAAGCAAGATGGGCAACACAGGCAAGATGGCAAGATGGGCGACATCGGCAAGATGGGTGACATGGGCAAGACAGGCAAAACGGGTAAAATGACACAGGCAAGACCGGCAAAATGGGCAAGATGGGCAACACGGGCAAGATGGCAAGACAGGCGACATGGGCAAGATGGGCAAAACAGGCAAAACGATAGGGCAAAATGGGCAAGATGGGCAATACGGGCAAGACAAGATGGGTGACATGGGCAAGATGGGCAAAACGGGCAAAATGACAGGCAAGACGGGCAAGACGGGCAAGACGGGCAAGATGGGCAAGACAGGTAACACGGGCAAGACAGGCAAGATGGGCAAGATGGCAAGACAGGCGACATGGGCAAGACGGGCAAAACGGGCAAAATGACACAGGCAAGATGGGCAAGACAGGCAAGATGGGCAAGACGGGTAACACGGGTAACATGGGCAACACAGGCAAAACAGGCAAGATGGGCAAGATGGCAAGACGGGCGACATGGGCAAGATGGACAAAACGGGCAAAACGACACAGGCAAGATGGGCAAAATGGGCAAAACGGGCAAAACGGGCAAGACGGGCAAAATGGGCAAGACGGGCAAAATGGGCAAAATGAGCAAGATGGGCATAACAGGCAAAACGGACAACATGGGCAACATGGACAAGACGGCAAGACAGGCGACATGGGCAAGACAGGCAAAATGGGTAAAACGACACAGGCAAGACCGGCAAAATGGGCAAGATGGGCAACACGGGCAAGATAAGACAGGCGACATGAGCAAGACAGGAAAAATGGGCAAAATGACAGGCAAGACAGGCAAGACGGGCAAGACGGGCAAGACGGGCAGGATGGGTAACACGGGCAAGATGGGCAAGATGGGCAAGACGGCAAGACGGGTGACATGGGCAAGACGGGCAAGATGGGCAAGATAGGTAAGACAGGCAAGATGGGTAATACAGGCATGATGGGCAAGACGGGCAAGATGGCAAGTCAGGCGACATGGGCAAGACGGGCAAAACGGGCAAAACAACATGGGCAAGATGCGGGTAACATGGGCAAGACAGGTAAGATGGGCAAGACAGCAAGACGGGCAATATGGGCAAGACGGGCAAAATGGGAAAAATGACATGGGCAACCAGGTAACCGGGCAAGACGGCAAGATGGGCAAGATAGGGAGGCACTAATAGGGGTAGGCCAGGTGTACTAGATGCCAAGTACTTGAGGTGGTTGGGGCTCACAACCCATACCCACTCTTGGGTGGGGCAGGCTAGGTAGGAGGATCTAGTTACTCGGACAGTGAGGTCACAACTCACATCCTAAAGGTGCTTAGATTGTTATTGATTTGGAAATTATAGTGTGAGAGTAGGGTGGGGTGAGATGCAGAATGTGGCTGCTGGTATGGTATGAGGATTTTAGATAGTTAATAAATGGGGCTCTGGCCTATAGAGGAAAAAAAAAAAAAAAAAAAAAAAAAAAAAAAAAAAAAAAAAGACCTCATTGGACAAGGCCAATTCCCTATAGAAGACCTATCAATTTTACCTATTGAACTTCTACCACCAGTTGTGATAAGACAAAAAGACCAAGAAGTAGCTCCTTCAAGAATATCCAGATCTATTTCACTCTGTTCAAGATCTCCAACATCATCCTTAGGATATCCAAGTATCTCGAACTCTAGTAGTAACTCAGAAAGTGAATTAGAGTCAGTACTAGAATTAGAATCAGAATCAGAATCAGAATCAGAATCAGAATTAGTATCAGGATCAGAACCAGAACTAGAATTAGAAGACAGTTGACAAAATGGTCACCTCATTACCAATCTTTTGCAGGATATCCCAAAGAAGACCCAAGAGAATTCTTTAATAGAACAGAAGAAATTATAGCTCTAAAGGACCTCATCTCTGAAAGAAAAATCACCATCTATAAGGCCCAACTTAGAGAACCAGCCAAAGGAATTTTCAACTGAGCAAGAAATGATCTACACTCAGATCTTGGAGCAGCCATCACTAACTTAGCTAGTAGAGTATAAAGCCATGACCCACTAGCTCATCAAAAATTATACAGTAATAAGACCTACCACAAGGCTCAAGAATCCATTATAGAAATAAAGATAAATCTTGGAGAATTGCCCAGAGTATTCTTCACAAGAATCCAGAAGAGAATATATATAGCTAAGTTCAATACCACCAACCAAGTCATCATAGGTCCAATGATCTTTATGAATGAAATTCTCCCAAATATTGCTCAGCATATCTGTACCCTAGATATCAGAAGGTCTGAGGAATAAGTAGATATAGTATAAGAATTTTTTGATATTAGATAAGAAACTATCTGGACTGACTATGATAAAAAGGATGACAAAGAAGATATCTTGGTCAAAGCCCTACAAGGACTCCTTCCAGAACAGGAGAGATCTGAAGAAAGAAGGTCAGTCAAAGAAGGAAAGAAGAATAGAAGTAAAATTCAAGACCTTAGTTCTAAGTTAGACCAATTGGTTGGACAGATTGAAAAACTTACTATATGTGAAAATTAGAGTTATCAACAAGACAACAGAGGATATCTACTATAGAGAAACTAAGGTTATCTATCCAGAGATAACAGGAACTATCAGTAAGAAGAAAGAAGATACCCTGTCTGAGATAGAGCTTAAGTCCAATACTTCTACTATGGACAATTCAGATACTATACTACTAAATATGACAACAAAAGAAGTAACTAAAGGGACTCAAAACCACTAAATCAAAGGAACAAAATCCAGTACAAGAAGACTGAAGCTCATCCTATCAAAGACTTTGAAGAAGAAAGTAACAGTGAAGACTACAGTGATCTGAACTTATACTTAGCCAAAATTATCACAAGAAAGACAGTCTATCCAGCAGAAAAAAGAAAGGGACCTATAGGAAGATCATCTAGGAATATCAGTAGAAGAATTCAAGAAAAAGATGAAAAACATAAAGAGGAGCAAGTAGAAATACCTTTCCAGTCTCACTCATCTTTTGTCTCCAAAACAAATGAGCTACCCCCAGAAGATGAAGAAATGGAGAAAAAACAGAAACCTATTGCCCCAAAGTCCAAAAAGAAGTACACCCCAAAGATTATACCCAGAGATATTTATAATAAAGTCTGGCAAAAGATTCAAGAAGCCAAGATAGAAGTTCTTCTCCTATAGTTCCTATAACTGATACCAGCAGGAGTTCAAAATAAACTACTGAGAACCACCAGGTCTAGTACTAGCTGAGTCTTAATTCCACAACAAAAACCAGTCTCTACTTCTATCTAAGCTACAGAGAGATATGTCAGCGTCCCTTTCTCCGCTACCTTACCGGTCACAAGGTTTGGTAGGCGACCTTCCGAGTCCCCTTTCCCCTATTATTACCCCCTCTACCTCGGGTTGGTTTGCTGTGCCTGCAAGGGCATGGTGGGAGGAGGGCAATGGTGTTGAGTTGCCCCTTTATCAGTGTCAGATCGGTGTTTTCTCTACTTTTTCATGGCTTCTGGTGCCTCTGGCTGTGTCTGGGGTGTACCCGTTTTGGTGCGGCACTTTCTTCCTTTTGCCGTCGTCAACAAGGTGTTGTCTCTGGTGTGTCATGGGCTACGTAGGGTGTCGGCCGACCTTGGGCGTCAAGTGCCAGTATAGGTTACCTGCAGGTTATTCGGTGCCTGTGGTGGGGCCCTCTGAGCTTTGGCGAGCTTCCCGGCGAGCGCGGCGCTGGCGTAGGTGACTGCTTTTCGGGTGGAGTCGGGATGGGAGGGGAGATGGCCGTCACAGATAGGAGGAAGGGCGATTACGGTGAACCAGTGGGGTGCCAGGCTGGGGGCGGTCATCGGGGTTGGGGCGAACATTATTTCGGTAGGGCCTTTCGATTGGCTGGTAGGGGGTGGGATGGTGCAGGGGCCGGCGTCCTGGCTGTATCCAACTGGAACCGGGAGCTGACGCAGCAATGCGATTGAGGCCCGCAGGCTTGGGGAGTGGGACCTTCCTCATTTGGCAGTACCCGACTGGAACCGGGAGCTGACACGGCAACGTGATCGAGGCCCGCAGGCTCGGGGAGTAGGAGTGGGGCCTTTTCAGGCCTTAGCCCATGTGTCAGTCCTTTTGAGGAGGGTTCTGCGTATAAGTCCTTTACTCACCTGCTTTGAATCCGTTTTGCTTTCTGTTGGTTGGTTGGGGGGTTTTTTCTTTACCTCGGGCTTTCACTTGGAGTTCGGGGGGCTATTCTTTAATTCAGTCCCGGCGCTGCTAGATCCGACGTGTAGGTGTGCTCTCGCGTGTGTTCACGATGATCCAGCCCTGGCGAGCAGACAAGTCTAGTTTATGTCGAGGAGGTCGACTTAGCCAGTGTTCGACTGGCATAACTGGAGCGGTGGGACTGCTGGACAATTTAGTAGCCTAGGTTAATGGGGGGATAGTGTTCGATGGGTGGTGGGGGAGGGTTTTGGCCTATATAGTCTAGGTTCCCTTCCA
>RBNI01002894.1:0-17216 GCA_003990745.1 Jimgerdemannia flammicorona
AAAAAAAAAAAAAAAACTAACCATTCACCAGTGTCCCGCCTCGTGGAAGAATCGGCAGCAGGGCCAGAGGCGGCTCGCAGATCAGGTTCAGCGTCGAAGTTCTTAAGCGGATTCGTTTTGAGCAGATTCTTCTTGAGCGGATTCTTCTTGAGCAGCACTGTTTCACTCGACTTGGCGGCCGGCTGAGGTGAGGAGCAGTTCGGATGGATCAGGATGAATTGGTCGAGTATATGAACAATTTAAAGATGACAGGGAAAATTGCACACTCACCATACGACATCAATCTGCTACTCTAGAAACCCCACCTGATCCACCTACGCCTCAATTCTCTCGCCCCCTACCGAGTCCCTAGTTCTGCCCTTCTGTGACAATATATGCCCCAATCATTCAGTTCCTTTTCTCTCGCTCTCCTTCTTCGTATCCCGCCGTCCCCAAGTCAGACCACAGCGCCCCGCCACTCTCCGTCTGCCTCCTCCCGTTCTGCCTCCCCGTGCGCCGCCAACCCATCGGGATCCACGATGCTGTTGTAGGACCTCCTCACGCCTCTCATCGGTTCAGCGATAACGCTGGATTTCCGCGCCACGCATTCGTTCATGGGCATCGACCACGTGAACGACGCAGATGACTGTGGCGGCGCATGGAGTCGCCAGAACGAGTTGGGTCAGCGATCAGTTGGGGTGTGTTGTTGCAGAGCGCGTTGCATAGCACGGGCCTTGAACTACTATTGATGTGTTTGAGGCACTCAGGGGGGGCAGCGGAACGCGCGATGTTGAGGCACACCTACATGATGCGCGGTGCACGGGTTATAGATCATGAAAGTATGGAAATACGTCAATCAGTGACTGTCTCAGCCAAATTAAATGGCAGTGTAGCTTAGGAGTAAGTGCCTCCGATGATGGATGGTTTCAATTCCCGGAGGAGGTAGCTGGGTTCGATTCCCGGCCTACGCACTATCTTTTTTTTTTTTTTTTTTTTCCGTTGTTTGGGCGGGACGAGTGATGTCATTCCATTTGAGACTGACGATGAACTTACTGACTACCTGCCAGAAAAAGACATCGCGTGGCTCCTTGACCACTTAATATGCTCGCTGGCCTGGAAGAGATAGCTCGTTAAATATATGTCACATTCCAGGGACGATATATTTATCCCGTCTTCTAATTCTTCCTTTTTCCTTTCGAATTCCTCGATAATTTGCGCCGTGCCTTTGGCTCACCTCCTCCTCTTTTTTATTTACTACTTCTGCCCTATCTGGGTTTTTACGAACTGACCTATTGCACGTATTCGAGTGCAATGCATACACCAAGTAAAGATGTGAGGATTTAACAGGGATGTCCCGGCGGGTTAATAATAATGATAATGATAATGATAATGAAACACCGACGATTTTTTCCAGAATGATGACAATTATTAGTGGATAGCAGTTATTACCACCACTTTGGTTAAGTTGTTCTCGTTGGAAATTTCACCAAGTAATTCAGATGACCTCTTACAAAACGAGGTTTTAAATTGCCGGGTTCTTCACTAGCACCTGCAAATTATCTGTTTTGATACATATCTCACCAGCATTGGACCGAAAGGTTGAACCCTTCATGCTGCAGAATCTTGAAGTTGCGCCTCACCGTCACTCAAATTCTTAGCCCAACAGGAAAGAGACAATTGAAATGTATCGACAAGTGCACAGTTCATCTTGCAAACTCGCATTTCAATGCAGCGCAGTTGCTCGAAAAAGAACTTTAATTGTTGTAGCTGCTTAAGATAAAATGAGGTGAAATTCAAGCCCTCTTTCTATTCATATCACAGAAACATCGGTAAACACACCTTTCTCACCCTGCCCTCCCACTGGATGAGCAAGTGTGGATAGCTTACCTGCAAAGGATGTATTCAATGTATACAGGAATTATCTTGAACTGTTTTTATCCTTGCTATCAGTTGGATCTGTTGCAATCAAGAATGCTCAGTCTCTGTTCTTTGACATGGAAAACCATGATTGTTTATTACTTTTACAAAAAAAACTATAATGAGAGCATAAATAGCAAATACATACCTTAAAAATTCCTCAGTCTCACCAACAACCTCTGGCAAGATACTTCCTACTACAATATGCTCAAGGTTTAATGACAGGAGGTGAACCAAGAACCCAGTACTCTTTAAGCTTATTCATAAGACAGTAGTTGCATACTCTACTTCTCAAAGACCCTCACTTATTGGCTATTAAAAGAATTGTCATAGAATATGCAATAAATAAATAAGAATATTGTAGATATATATAGTGAATATCTAAATAAAATTCTAGCCACATATGACTAGACAATTATACAATCAAATAGAAATTTGCATATTTGACTATTTATATATGAGATAATCAATTCTGTCATATTTAGGAGCTATGCTATAGTATATGAATAAATATATTAAAAAAACTAGTGTTGAGCCAAATCTTCATACTGTCTATGCTAAAGGTTCATATATTCTTTAACTTAAATAATCAGAATTGGGGAAATTTATTAAAAATATCACAAATGATTGAGAATCAATATCAGGATAATTGAAGATAAAAATGAATTACATCCAAAACCACAATATGATATATTTGAGGAGTCCTCAGATTTGATCTAGAAAATTTGACACTATTATAAAAATCAATGATAATGATATAGACTTTTATAAAGAATTTTTTCTCATAATTAGAAAATATAGCTTTTTCTTACTTTTATAATTTTGATAAAATAAGTTTTCTGTTATATTGAGATAGCAACTTAATATATCAGTAATGTATGAAATATATGATTAATAAAATTGATCTCTTTTATAATAAAGATTATAAGATCTTCTAGTGCTAAGTAGCTATAATAATATATACTAAGATATCAAGTAATGATCAGTTTAGCAACTCTGATAATAGTAATATAGATATACTAATTATAAGAATTCTGATAATAATAAATACTATTAGAGAAAATACAGTCTTAGTTATTAGTTTAAATATAGCCAAGAGATCTATCTTGATCTTCAATAAGAAAGATTATACTATTTGAGTATTCTATATATAGAATATCTTTGATGAATATAGCTTAGTAGAGTATATGAAGCTATAAGTACAAATTTAAGATTAAAATACTATAATTGACTATTGAGTATTATATAAGATTATATTTATTCTATTAAACTTATATATAAATAAAGCTTATAATATATATTACAATAGCCTATAAGATATAGAAAGTATTATAGAATCATCATATATAGACTTTTATATTGAATTATTCCTATCTGAAATCTTAGCTATTTAATTTATAATAAATCTCAAGAAAAGTATCTATAAATATACTAATCATATTGATGATCTAATAAATTAAGTAAATTCTTTCAGAATATTTACAGATTGCATTAATGATAAGAATAAGATCTTAATATTTATAAGTAATATATATATATATATATATATATATATATATATTGTAACAGTAACCCCAGAATGATGACATCAGTACAGGAGATAGCCTTTCCTTGCAAGCCACCAGATCGGGGTACAAGAAGATCATACAGTATATGAGATGAGCAATGATAACCAACCATGAGTCATTGTGACCATAGTACAAGTATCCTGAAGAATATAAAAGAAAGATTAAGGAACCGCAGTAGCAGCAACCAATAATAACCATCAATCCCAAAATAGCTCAAAGACTTACCACAAATGAAATGTCTGCTATCTGCCAAACCTCAAGGTCAAGGAACCACCAAGGCACCTTGGTTAAAGAAAGGATGTTCCAAAACATCAGAAGAGCCATGAGGACTCACTCAAGAAGGACTCCTAGTGTCAACCTGGGTATTGTAGACTCTTATCACTTTATCCTCTACTGCTGTGAAATAGAAACAAGGATCACCATTGCTACTGAATACCTCCAAATGTGGCAGGAGTACAAAATAGGAAACCTCCTCTGCTGGGAGTTCCCACAAGCCAGCACTCAAGAGCTAAAAGATGCCACTCCCATGGATATATGTGAAACAAGAACAGCTAAGAAGATCCATCAGATCTTCAGGCATGCATCATGGTCAATCCCCAACTTGGAGTATGTTAGAGTCTCAGATTCAGAGATCTGTCATCTCACTGTATCAATGCACTAGAAGCCAGAGTGGCTACAGAAGCCCAGTCCACCATCACTCTCAATAGTGATGAAATTGAAGACTTCTGGCACCCCATTCTCCAAGACAACCCAGACCAATTCCTGCTCAGTATTCCAAGGCCCAAGCATCCAGATTAGACCTCTCCAAGACCCCACATTTATTTCTTATTTTGTGGAAGAGAACCTCATAGACTGGAGAGCTCCAGATCTTATTCCTGATTTCCCTGCCGAATGTGATGACATCATCCCATATAATATTGAAGTATGTAAAAATGACGAATTTGCGGATCTCATCTCCTTCAGTAATGATGATAATATTGATGAAGCCCCCATAATCCTGAACATTCTGCTCTAAGTTCCTTGTTATACTGGATAATGCCAGCACCAGTATTCTCATGTAACACTGGATAATGCCAGTACTGGTATTCTGAGGTGATGTGAAATTGTTCCAGCACCAGTATTCTGATGTGACACTGAATTATACCAGCATCCTGAACCTGTACAACCCTCAGTAGTGACCCTGGAACTTAGTGGTTTTAGTTATTGGAATTTATATTTAGCTTTATATCTTAGCAACTATTGAATTATATTTTGTATAAATACTCCTCTTATTTCCTCTGAAATAAAGTCAGTTCCTCTCAGTACAATACACACACTTCCTTGCAAGCAATCTAAGAGATAACAAGACAGTTTAAAGATAAGAAATTTGAGGATTATAAGACCTTGGGAAGGCACTCTAATAAGAACTTGCTTATAACAATCTTGAGTTAGTCTAAGAGATATACCTTGAAGAGAATCTGGTGTATTTGAAGGACTCAGCAACTACTATGTGACAATATATATACATATATTATAGTCACTTGAACTTCTCATTCATTATTAACTATTCTATATTACATTAATACAGATTATTCCTCTTACTCAATCAATCCCACAGAGAGCTCTTCTCTCTCTTTATTCTTTATAGAAATTATCTCTATAAGTTCTCAATACAGACCCCCTCAGAGTCTCTACTCCTGTTACTACTTATTTAAAAGCTTCAACACCAATCACTCTTATCATACAATCTACATCTCAAGTACCAACTTCTGGCTATCTTTAAAAATATACAGTTAATATTTAGTAAGCCCAACTAAAATAGCTAGAGTCTATCTAACTATCAATCACTCATTATCTACCCTCTCTACCAGTTATATCCAAAGGACAGCTCACTGCCTTACTGACCTCAGCTCAGATAGTTGTACTTTCAGCTAGCCACCAATTGCCTTCCATAAGTCCTCTATCACCTTACACTCCTCTAGCCAATATTCTAGAGTCTGTACTATTCTATTCTCTGCCTAATATTATAGTACTTCTTACAATCAAAGGTACTCCCTTCTACTAGATACTCTGACCAAAAGTTCAACATCATATTCTACTATAGAAACCTCCACCATACTATCCACAACTTGGGTAAAAGTCACTATACCACTGACTTGCTCTATAACTAGATACTAGCCTAGCCCTATCCTTTACCAACTCCCACTACCTGTCAGGCCTTTAGCTATAGATCTCTTCTCTGTTCTCAAAGACACTCCATACTATCCTCAAGACTGAAATTATCCACTAGAGTACTCTCAAACAGAATATAATTCCACCTCTATATATGAGATCTCTAGTTCTCCTCACTCTTATCTCTGCTAGCAGATAACAATATAATGAGCCCCATCAACCATTCTTCACCAGAAGTCCCTATAATGTATATTATGGCTCCACTTAAGTACTACTAGCGAGAGTAAGTCACTAGACACTCTTCTGGAGAAAGATCACATCTTCTATACTCTCTGTATAAGAGAGATCCAACTATGATCCCTCAGCTTACTAGCTCTCTTCAGTCACTATACTCTTAAGCAGTATAAGTACTTGATAAAGTTTACAAGACCCACACCCCCCCAGCTTACTGGTAATAGCAATACTTCTCATTCAATCTGACTATAATATCTCACCCAAATCTAAGACCTGACTATCTTCAGAAGTCTTTTTATCACTCATGCTGGAAAATCCAGGTAATAACTCAGATACTATAGCTTAGGCAACTAATATATATTTAACACCATCACTCTCTTTATTAAAAAGATATATTAGCCACCCTAGCTCAGAAGTACATTTCTCTACTCTATCAGTTACTACTCCTACTACTTTCTGAATAATAGAGATTCACATACTGAAAAGTAGATCTCCAGATAGTGAACTGCCTCCTCTGCTGGAACAATTATTCCTATTAGATCTCCTTCTACTACATCTCCTCTTAGCACTAGAGTCTTACATTTGTACCAGTTAAGCTTAGCCCCTGAGCACTCCTCATACTATTCTACTACTTTCTCCAATTTCACTATATCCTCTACAGAGTCCAGTCTAATTACCATATTGTCTGCAATGGCTTACATCTTCCAATTCATACCAAGAATATTCAACCCCTCTATTTTATACTGAATTCTATCTAATAAAGACTTTAAGGAGATGATATAGAGAATAGGTAATAGTGAATCACTTTACAGTACCTCTCTATATAGGGGAAATAAAACTCCCCTATATTTATTAATCAGGATTATAGCTTGATTCCCTCCAATAGACTGACCAAGAACTACCAAAAATCCAGAGAGATCTCAATATACCCAAGTATCCCATATAGCTATACTCACTATACTCTATTATATATCTTTTTCTAGTCTATAAATACCAGGTGACCATCTACTCCTACAGCTCTCATTCTCTCAATAATATCATAGACCTATACTATCCTATCTCTGATCAGACAGCCACTAACAAAGTCTCTTTGTTTCTTCCTTAGTACCTGCTGAGCCACCCCCTGCAATCTGATCATTAAGATCTTTATTACCAGCTTACTATTAATATCTAGAAGTATAATTAGCCTCCAATTCTTCCACTTTTCTTTTTGCCTCTTATTCTTATACAACAAAGCTCCAAGTTCTATATGCTGTACTCCAATCTACTCTCCAGAGCTAATAACTTTGTTATATATCTGTATCATCTCCTCTAATACTATCCTATCATCTACTATTCTCTTCTAGAAATCTCAGAGAAAACCATCCTCTCCAGGGGTTATTCTAAGACTTATCATAGCCAAAATCTGCAGAATATCTTCCCTCTGAACTGGCACTCTAAGTTCATCCAGATCCTTAGTCAGATTTGAGTACCAGTCCTCCAAATACTACTCAATAGTCTATATATCCTCTCTACCCTCCTCCTCACTCCATTGGATGAGTTAGGAGAGCTGGTGATAGAGACTCAGGGTATCTTGAATCAGTTGAGAGAGTGCTGAGAGCTATTGTATCTCATCACACTACTATCTCACCCTCTTTATCCAAAGAAGCCTCAACAAAAACTTCATAAGCTATTCCCTCTTCTTCAATTCTTGCCACTGCAGCCAGGCCTCTATATCCTTCACCTATATATCTTTCTCTGTTCTCAATAAATCTTGCAGTTTCTCCACCTCTAATCTGGCATGCTGAATCCTTTAATCTATTATCTCCTCATTCTTCAACAGACCAGCCCACTCCACTAACAGCTCTTCCAATTATTGTAAGGCCCACTATATATAGCCCCTTCTCTAAGTATTCTGTACACTCTCTGTCTCTTCTCAAAAATGTTAAGCATCAGACTTCAGCTGATACCACTGATCTCCAATAGTAAGACTTACTACTCACTATTTAAGAACCTTGAATCTAATGTCTACTATCCAGGTATTCTATAAAGAGAGCTCATCTAATAAGAAAATATTCAGACACTAATATTCAGATCTCTCCCTACTCTCTCCAAACCTTCCATATCTCAGAAGGCTCTAATGATTAGACCAAGAATACTATATAGTCTCTAATAATTCCCAGACATCTCTCCAGTACTTAGCAGTTAGGATCCAGTCAATTCAGAAGTCTATCTCATCTACTTAGTATATATAAATCTAGCAATCTTCCTACCCCCATTGGCTAGTATCTACCAGTGAGCTCAATATTTCAATCTCCTCTCAACTCTTCATTCCCCTGCTCCTTCTAGACAACTTCTATCTATCATCTGTCCTGTCCAGTCTGTTATTACAAATTATATTGAAGTCTCTATCCAGACAGTCAATTCCTGTCTCCACCAGCCTGCCTGAGCCTTACAATCTACTTATCCACTCTAATTGAGCCTCTCTCTCTACTGGTTGATAGCATGACCTGACCACTACCAGGTCCTAACCTACTCTCCTCCACATTCTCTATACTACTTTGCTCTCTCAGTATCCAATGTCCCCAATATTCCCCTTCTTTTTTCTAATCAAAATATTCACTCTACTCTTCTACACTATCACTCTCCCCATTCTCTCATCCAGTCTTACATATCTGAGTCCTCATCATATCCCACATTCTATAGTAAGAATAAATCAGCATCCAGCCTCCATAGCTAAGAGAAAATATTTCTATGATACTCTGTCCCCCTTAGGACAACTAAGTATTCCTTACATAAAGTATATAGACCTGGTAAATTGAGAATCAAGACATTAGCTTATGGGGGATCCTGCATGAGTTGAGCTGGTATCAGTGAGGGAGAACTCTGAGACTGGATGCAAATTGGAGGTATAATCTGTTGGCTTTTTTTTTTTATATAAACTAATTCCAGAAACTAACTAAGTATATAGAAATAGTCTATATACTTGATTGTTAAGATGTAATATGTACTTAGTTACTGAGAGAGATATTACATATATATAATATATACTGAAACATTACTAAGCTATTTGCTACTGGCATCTCACCAGAGAACTGAGACTAGGCTAACATTATATAGGAAATAATACAGCAGAAACAGAGACTAGGCTAAGATTGCATGAGAAATAGCATGGCAGGGAACTGAAACTAAGCTAAGATTACATAAATGATCTAAAAGATTATATAATAGTGGTTTATCTGTGGCTTCAGCCACTTTGCCAAAGTTTGAGCTACATTTATAACCTGCATTATGCAAACAAGAGAAATTATACTTTTAGAAACCAATGTCACTTTTTAACAAAGTAACTGGGGGCTCAAGCCAATCTATATAGCTGCCCCAACCTTGTAATTTGCCTCAATTGAGTCAGGTACATTACACTATATAGAGACATTCAGATCTTCTTTGATGATATATAGTATAATTCTGAAATAGCAAAGATATATCAGCCTAGTGAGGTAAAACTCTCTATCTTCAACAATTCTCAGATTGCTATCTTTTGGTCTATTACTTTATATCAGTCAAATCTATATTATGAGTGTCAATAAGAAATATCAAAAATATCATCGGGTACAATCTAAGCTTTTATAGTTATCTCTAATATAACTAGATTACTATATATAACTGGATTACTATATACATATAACTAGATCACTATATATAATTGAGAGCATAAACAGTAAGAAGTATATAGTCTTGATGAATTTATAATTGGCCAGATCCACCTCTTCTTCTCTATTAATTACAACAATGCCAAGTATTATCTTACATATATCCAGTAGTTTAAAATTCAAGATCACTGGAATTCTGAGACTCAGATATATATATATAGCTACTCAGTCCAAATTTTTTAATATCATTAGTATAGATGCAATTATCTGCAATATATATATAATACTCTACTTTGAAGCTTGAGATTCAGCAATGAAGATGAAGGAGCAACAGAAAGATATTTATATATTTGATGAGTACTTTGTAAATAAATTAGTGGTAGAGAGGCATGGAAGATTTTAATAATTTTTGACATCAGGAATTATCAAGTTGTTAGCTCTACCCAAAATACATCAATCTAGAATATATCTGAAATAGAATATTATAGAGAAAGATAGATTCTGAATGTGGGTTTGAGATGCTATAGTAGAGGATATATATATTCAGAATATATCAATTTTAAATACTATAGAAAATAATATACTTATAATGTATTTATACTAAATACTTCAGAAGGTAAATATACTCAGAATGTAAATGCACTCAGAATGCTTCAATTCAAAATATTATAGAACAAAAATATATTCAGAATATATAAGGTAAGAAAGCTAAAATATTTTCATAATATATATAGAACTAATATATAGAGAACAAAAGTTTGATATCATAAATAAAAATGGAATTAGAAAAGTAAATAGTATAATATATAGTATAAAATAAAAATAGAAAATAGATATTAGATCATAGTATCTGAATCTAATTTTCTGATTTATTATAGTATAGAAATTACCTTTACTATAGATATTATATCTAGAATATTACAAGTGAAACCATTTTTATTTTCATAAAATTCAGATAGAATTTTATATGAGATTCTACCTGAAATATAGATGGAATTCTACTTGGAATTTTATATGAAATGACTTATTACTTAGTCTTATATTAAGTAGCAGAATTAGTATATAAATCTGTATAAATATCTCCTGTATCTAGAGTGATTAAACCTCAGGTCAAAAGAGTTTATAGTAGTCTGATGAGATCAGACAGATACTATTTATAACTCTGAGAAGTCAAGAAGAGTTATAGAAATCTACTATATTTCTCTAGTTATATGCTCACTATATTACAATAGATATATATCTTTAGATAAATCAATGAGGGTACCTTTAACCTCAGAGTACTTGAAGTTAATCAAAGCTAATTTTCTCTTTTTTTTTTTTTTTAACGGACTCAATGTCTTGCAGATTTTTATTGGAAGGAAACCTAGACTATATAGGCCAAAACCCTCCCCCACCACCCATCAAGCACTGCCCCCCCATTAACCTAGGCTAGCTATTGTCCAGCAGCTCAACCATGCCAGGCGCAGCAGGGGTAATGGCAGCCTATACCTCATTCTGCACACCATGCTCTCCCTACTACCAGGGCAAACCCAACCATATGCCAATGACCAAAAGCATATGCCTGAGAACCCAATGTATGTACAAGACCATGCCCAAGCTGAATAGAATGCCCCTACCACCCCAAAGAGAATGACAGGCAAAGAAAAACCCTCATCAAAGCACAACACGGTGGGTAGGGCCTAGTTCTCTCAGTCGAGGTGAGTAAAGGACTTACACATGAGGCAGGAGGAGACCTCAATACCTCACTACTCAAGGCTGTAGGCCTTGATCATGTTGCCATGTCAGCTCCTGGTTTCAGTTGAGTGCAGCCAAGACACCTGAAATGGGTAGCCTCAGGCCCCCCGACCCCCTCTGACGACCAGGGCCTAACCCATCAACTCACCAAAAGAAGCCAAGAGTGACACCTACTACCTAACCATGCCAAACCAATCAAAAGGCCCCACCAAAGCAGCACCTGCTCCAGCCCTGATGACCACCCCCAGCCTGGCACCCTACTGGTTCACCATTATTACTCTTCCTCCTATCTGTGATGGCCATCTCCCCTCCCATCCCAACAACACCTGAAAAGCAGTCACCTACACCAAAACTGCGCTCACCAGGAAGCTTGCCAAAGCCAGAGAGCCCCACCACAGGCACCAAGGACCTGCAGGTAACCTATACTGAGCACTTGATGCCCAAGGTCAGCCGACTCCCTATGTAGCCTGAGACATACTGAGATACCATCTTGTTGGCGATGGCAAAAGGAAAAAGGTGCCACACCAAAACGGATGCACTCCAGATACAGCCAAAGGTACCAGAAATCACGAAAAAGTGGAGAAGACACCAATCAGACACCGATAAAGGGGCAACTCTTCACCATTGCCTCCCTCCCACTACCCTGCAATAGGTGCAGCAAACCAACCTAAGGTAAAGGGGGTATAATTGTGAAAAGTGGACTCAGAAGGTTGCCTACCAAACCATTGTGACTGGTAAGGTAGCAGAGAAAGGAGCAAAGCTAATTTTCTCATTCACTATTATAAGACAATTCTGAAAAAAAAAAAAAAAATTTCTTCTCTATTAACTGATAGCTTTTGATATAAAATTATAAGTATGTTCTAAAACTGAACCAATATTTTATTAAATTTTATATTTTAATTATTAAAATAAAAAAACTTTATAAATATATTTCATATTATAATATATTATTGTTTTATATTAGAGATATTTAAAAATATTAAATTTATTATTTTTAAATTTTTATTCTTTCTTTAAAAAAAAAATCTAAAAAAAAAAATTATTGGTTTAGTTTTGGATTAAATTATTTATAAATATTCTTTATTTAATATATAGATAATAATTTGAGCTATATATTTAAAAATTATTATAGTTATTCTTTTTATATTTCTCTATAATCTTATATAATTTATTTTTTAAAATCTTATTTATTTTATCTTTTAAAAAAAATAATAAAAAAACTCTTTTTAAATATATAAATATATATAATATATTATTAATATACTGAATTTAAATATTAAAGCAATAATATTTTGTCCAAAGAAGGTTATTTAAATATACTTTCTATTTATAATAAATTATTATAGTATTAAATATATATATAAGTATAATAGGAGAATAAATAGATACTGTATAGAACAGACTAATATTAGGTGACTAAAAGTATATAGTATCCTTTAATAAAACAAAAATCAATTATTTTGGATTCTACATATAATATATATCTTTTTTAGTTATCTTTAAATTTTAGTCAATTGATGTTACATAACTTGCATTAAGTGATATTTTGTATCTTTGATTCAATTTTATAGTACATATCTTAAATATTAAAGATAATAATAATATACTGTTTGTATATTTGTAGTCAGTTTAAAGTAGTTTTGTAGCATTTTCAAAGTGGAAAAGATCATGTGACATAGATTGACTGTAAAATTTATTGATGACAGAAAAGACAGATATCGTATATAGAATCCAAAATAATTGATTTTTGTTTTATTAAAGAATACTATACACTTCTAGTCACCTAATATCAGTCTGTTCTATATAGTATCTATTTATTCTTCTGTTATTCTTATATATATTGTAACATGCTGGCTCAATGGAGGCAAATTACAAGGTTGGGAGGTTGATGTAGTTTGGCTTGAGCCCCCAGTTACTTTGTCAAAAAGCAACAAAATGTTCTAAGATTCCTGAGGTCCTTGGTGTTTAGCAGTATAATAGTCAAAGCTGGATATCTGCAAGCGATTTTCTTATTGGGACAGTTCTCTGGGTGTAGCGGCAATTTGTATGTCTTTTCCTTCTTAGGTCAACTGGGAATACCACAATTTTGTGTAGCAAGGCAATTTCCAAAAGTATGCAATTTCTGGGTGACGGTCTTGGTGTGACAATCTCTGGGTGTGATGGTCTGGCAATTTAGTGGTTCTCCTTATGCGATTTCTGTGTGACGATCTCTGTGTAGCGCGATGGATTCCTTACGCGAACATTCTGATAATTTGGCAGATAACTCGATTTGGTGCAGATTCTTCAAAAGTGGCAGGCTTCACTGGGAATTATACTGGCGGCGAGTTCTTCTGTAACGGACTCACTGGGAATAACGAATAACTCGGATGTCGCGGATTCGGCTTCAACTGGGGATACTGCTTGGATGGCGCGGGTTCTCTGAGAATGCGGATGGCTCAAAAATGGCGGATGACACGGATTCTCCGGAATTAGCAGGCTTCTGGAAATACAATGGTGTGGATTCTTCCTGAATCGGCGGCTTCAACTGGGAATGCAGATAACTTGAGAACGGCAGCTTCAACTGGGAATGCAGATAACTTGAGAACGGCAGCTTCAACTGGGAATGCAGATAACTTGAGAACGGCAGCTTCAACTGGGAATTAACTTGGATTTTTGGCAAGTTACATCAAAGACTGGCTTCATTTGCATGGGGTTATGTCGTAGACTGGCTCTACTGCAAAGTTGCGTCAGAAAGACTGGCTTGTGGCAAGAATAGGGCTCTCTGGGAAATAACTCGGATTCTTCAGACTTATCTGGCAAGCGAACCAAAAAAACATAACAAACTCTTCTTTGTATTGGAAAGTGGACCAGAGTGGGAATAAGGGGATCAATTGCTCAATCTTTAGAGGCTTCTTTGGTTTGCACTTCAATTTGGACTGAGGTTTATTCACTCTTGTCTCTGGGGTAATTTATACAAGTTGGTTGCTATTGGGTTACTATGTGGCTAACTATAGATTTGCTACTTATGGCAAGTTGTGCAGGTCCAGTACAGGTGTGCAGGTCCTGTACAGGTGTGCAGGTCCTGTACAGATATACCCTATCTGGTAGTCTGACTATTTATACATTTTTCTGCAGCAATGGTTGCTGGTTACTATGCTGTATGTTCACATCATCTTGGCTAATTATTCGCATCATCTGGTTAATTCGGGTGGTACGTTTTGGTTTGTCACATCAGCCCCCACTAAAGGATGGTCTGTCCTCAGACTGTCCTTTAGTCATCATTCCAGTGTGGGTAAGCATTTTCTGCATCAATACCTGTTCCATCATCTTCATTATCTGTACCATGGTCACTCCATTCCAAGGGTTCTTCTTCTTCTTCTGGGAATAAGATTTCGACAGCATTGACAATGCTCAGGTAGGTAGCTAGGTTCATTCCTTGTGCATCATGCCAGGAGAATTGTGCTTGCATCAGGGCTGCAGGATTTTGCTTATAAAGGGTATACAGCCTGTCTGCAGCAGTGGCATTTCTTCTTGATAGTCCTGTGGTGTTTCTGATGTATGTTTGTTCTGGGACTGGGAGGTTCTGCAATTGTTCTCCAATTACATAGTGGGCCTGGAGTTGGTGGACCTGTAGCAACTGTCTGGCCAGGACAAGATTCTCTTGATGAATCTGGATCTTTTGGAGAGTATTCCCATTGACTTCTCGGAATTGGGGTAGGGGAACTAATAGTGATTGAAATGAGCTGAGAACAAGAGTTTGAAGGTGGTTGTCAACTCTCTGATTCATGATGTGGGAAAAGATATATCTTGAGGTGATTGATGTATACTGGTGTTTTGAGGGTTTGTCCATCCATACTTCTTAAATAGATGCTGGTTCCTCTGATATTGTGAACAAGATAAGGTCCTTCCCATTTAGGTTCTAGTTTGGCAGTGAAATTTGTTTCAATCATACTTCTCCAAACTAGTACTTGATCTCTAATCTTGATCTCCTGATCCTTCTGTTTTTGGTTATAGTACTTCTTTTGTCTTTCTTGGGCTTTGATAATCTGTTCTCGGGCTTGATTACATAACTGTTCTGCCTTCTTGAGGAGATTTCCGAGATTCTCATGGTCAGCAGCTCTGGTTCTCTTAGCAAACATCATTTCGAATGGCTTTTGTTTGGTGGAGGCAGCAGGGGTGTTCCAAATTTCCCATAGGATCTCAGGTAAGCAGAGGTCCCAATTAGTAGGATTGACTTGGGCAAGTTCTTTCTTGATGGTCTGGTTCATTCTTTCTGTCATGCCATTGGTCTGGGGGTGGTATGATATGGTCCTTTTGAGGTGGATCTTGTGAATTCAGGCATAACTTGTGATTATGTTGTTGAAGAATTCCGTGCCTCAGTCAGAGATGAGTTCTTCTGGGGGTCTATATCTGAGTGTGAGTCCATAGAGGAGGCCTACAATGGTTAAGGCATCTGTGATTTCCATTGGAAAAGCCTCAGGCCACTTGGTCAGATGTTCCACAAATATAAGGATGTATTTGTTTCTTCTTGGTGTAACTGGTAGAGGTCCAATTACATCTACTACCCATCTCTGAAAGATGTGAGTGGGTGGGGGAATTGGCTGCAAAGGGGCTTGATAGTTCTTCTTTCCTTGATACTTCTGGCAAGTATCACATTTCTGGATGATGCCTCAGACTTGAGTTCTGAGGTGAGGCCAGTGTTGATACAGTTTTCAAATCTTGTCTTCTGTGCTTGTCTGTCCTTGATGGGCTTTCTGATGTTCTTTTCGGATGAGATCTTCTTATGCCTCAATGGTCTGAGGAGCTTCCTTTACTGTGTAGTTCCTCAGGACACCCTTCTTCTGGTTTATTGGGGCTGGTGGGAAAGTACATCAACATTGTTGTGAGCTTTCCCTGCTTTGTGGATGATGGTGATTTTGTAATCCTGAAGGATAAGGATCCAGCAGGCTAGGATTCCTATGAGTTCCTTGTGGTTGAATAACCATTTGAGGGCTGCATGGTCTGTGATCAGAGTGAACCTTTTTCCAATGAGATAATGCTTGAACAGAGTGACTGCCCATATGACTGCAAGGCATTCTAGTTTGGTGCTACCATAGTTCATCTGCTGCTGATTGGTAGCTCTGCTTGCATAAGCTATCACATGGTGCTGTTGATTGAGTCCTTCCTGGGCTAGAACTGCTCTGAGGCCATCTTTAGAGGCATCTGTATACAAGATGAATGGCTTCTGTAGATTGGGGCGCACAAGGATTGGTGCTGTAGTCATGTGGTTTTTGAGTTCCTTGAAGGCTTTTCCTTATGATTCTGTCCATTTGAATGGCACTCCTTTCTTGAGAAGGATCCAGATTGGGGCAGCAATTTGAGCAAAGTTCTTGATAAACCTTCTGTAATAGGATACTAGCATCAGAAATGATAGTGCCTCCTTTGGGGTCTTGGGTGCTGGCCAATTGTTGATCTTCTTGGTTTTCTTTGGGTCTGCATGGGTTCTTTCTTTCGAGACTATGAATTCAAGGAATTTGAGTTTCTGTTTCCCGAAGTAACATTTCTTTGCATTTAGTCTCAAGTGGTTTTTGCAGGTGAGCTTGAAGAATTCCTCTAGGTGGTACAGGTGTTCTTCGAAATTTGCTGAATAGATGTTGGAATCATCCAAGTATACAATCAGGCAGTGGTGAATCAAAGGGGCATAGACTGAATTCATCATCCTCTGGAAGGTGGGGGGTGTATTGCAAAGTCCAAAGGGCATTCAGAGGTACTCAAACAGTTTTCCTAGAGCAAGAAAGGCTGTCTTTTGAATGTCCTTGGGATCCATGGGGATCTCATGGAATCCTGCGAAGAGGTCTATAGTGCTGAAGTATCTGGCATCTTGTAACTGATCCAAAAGATCATTGATTCTGGGCAAAGGATAGGCATCCTTTTTGGTGACTGAATTGAGTTTTCTGTAATCCACACAGAGTCTCCATCCTCCTTTCTTTGGTACAATAAGTATAGGACTGGCCCAGGGGCTGGTAGAGGGTCGGATAACTCCATT
>RBNI01002895.1:0-17215 GCA_003990745.1 Jimgerdemannia flammicorona
TACAACTTCCATTAGGCGGTGTATAATACCCAACGAACGGAGCCCCGTACGACCAAGCGAACAATGTTCACCGAGCACGACTGTGTTTTGGGAACGACAAGAGGAACGTCAACTTCGAATGGGTAGATCTCTTGCTGCTCTCTGAGGGAGGTGTACGATGGTAAATGATGCGGATGTCCGCCGAAGTGACCAACACCCCTCGGCGGATTCGGGTTGGTGAGGATGGGTCCGAGATCGGGTTCCGCGCTGGCCAACGTTATACATGCATGGAACAGAACGGCGAGGCCAACGATGTGTGCAACGCCGGCGAGCGATCGCATAATTGATGATTTGATGTTGCTAGAAAAATATAAGAACCAGCTTTCGATCGGTGCGACCAGTAGAGTCTCCGAAGACACCGTGGGAAGGCGAAGACACCGTGGGAGCTGCTTTCTGGGCGAGTATATATATACCTACCTCACGAGAGTGTGCTGTGGCTTAGAGTGACCAAGAGGGGGGAAAGTGACTGCCAATCCTTGACAAGTGTCAAATATAAACTATGGGTATATATATCATTCTATGCAACAGGCAATGCATATTCTTATCTTGTGTTTCACTAGTACTAACATCTGCGCCTAACGAGAATGTGTTCGTAAATTCTGTAGGACGCTCAGCGTCTTGAGTAAATGTGAATAATAAACGTTGTGTTGATTATATAGGCGCGGAGCGATGCCGAACCATAATTATCTTTCACCCACATTTATAGGTGAGAAAGCACCCGCGCTGCTTCGTCCCGGTGCTTGCCATAATAGGTATGACATTTGAGGGATCGCAAGGGACCGATCTCCTTACCATCCACATGACATCCGCAGCATAACAGCCGCCAGATTCAAATGCTGAGCACAATGCGCGCACTCTCAATCTTCTATAACATGTCCGAGAATCCTGAGTTCATCACTGACAAGTCCAAGCCAACGTACCGCCCCTTGGACCAGCTTCCTCCCGAGATCACGTACGACCTCATACTCTCTTGTCTCTCCCTCCCCTCGCTTATCTGCTTCTCGCGCACGAGCAAGAATTACCGCCACGCTGTCTACTCACACCCATTCCTCTGGCGGGACCTGCTCTTCACGTCTATTCGGAGACGCTACCGCATCAACGATGCCGTGATCACGTCGCTGCTCGGGTCGCTGGACGCGACGACGCGCGCGGGGGTCCGCAACGTGGACCTGGATGGCACGCTAGTGACATATCGCGGACTGCGAGCTGTGCTGCGCGATTGCCCTGGGGTGCAGCGGCTGTCCATCGAGCGGTGCCGCGGGATCACGTCTGACTCCGTGGCCGAGGAACTGCGCGTGTTGCCCGTGGAGGCCGTCGAGGTGCGCCAGGCCCTGGCAACAGCGCTTATAAAGTTTGTCGTGTTCAAATACTGGTGCGTCACCACCTGCGGGACGAACGTGTCGCTCGTGATGGCGCTGAGGGAACTAGGCGGGAGGTACAAGGGCCTGTTGAGAGAGGCGTATGTGTGCGAACTGTGCGGCGTGGGGATGAGCTGCGAGGCGGAGGGGAGGGGCGCAGGGTATGGTGGCGCCGAAGATCATGTTTGCGCTCCTGAGGTGTTGGAGAGTTGGAGAGTCGGATGAGCCAAGAGGGTTGTATGTGTCTTTGTGTCTTTTTCCTTCGTCTCTGGGTGATTATTACAGATCCCTTGCCGATTGTCATCGGAACTCGCCAAATCAAATTCATCCAAAATAGATCTGTTTGGTGTATTTTCAGTCGAATGAGAGAGCGGGTGGGTGATTTTCCCGCGAGGTCAAAAACGAGTATGCCGCGTGCCACTTCTCCTTCTGCTTCACCCCGTCTTCAGCTTCTGTATTTTCTTTTCAGTGTCTCCGAGTCTATGTAGAATTCATGACATACAACAAAAATTGGTTTGGCATCAATAAAACATTCACTATTCGCCATACAGTGAGCTTCGCCATATAGTGAGCTTCGAGTTGGTAACCCTGGCCCCTCTTCTGATAAGTGTTATTTTATTTCGTAATTCCATATCTTTCATAGCATTTTCAACTATTCTAAAGTCCGCGAATTGCCATGAACTCTCACGAAACACGTCCAATTCTTTGTCCCATCATCCCACGCACAATAAACTTGCCCATCCGTCAGAGGCGCCCCCGTCACCGTCTTCACACCTATCCTTTTTCCCGTCTACTACTTATTATCAAGAGTTCCTGGTAGGGCGCCCAGATCCAGCTGTATATCGCCACCTTGGTCTGTGTGCTATAAAAAGCGGAACGGAAAACCTCATCCAACATGATATCGCCATAGTAAAAAGCTGTAGGAGGTTAGCGCATATGTCTGGGTGGAAATGTGTGACTAATCGAGATGTGTGGGTTGGAGGGTGGCGCTGCTGTTCTTTGTACTGTGACTGTTTTGCTGGCTACATCAAACGTCCATCTTTCAACAATGTCGAAAAGCACACCCCGACGGGACTACAGACGCCTGTATATCAACATCGCTTACCCTTCCATATCCTACATATACCTCACGTGGAAGCCCTACCACAACGTCCTCTCCAACGTTCCCGAAAACCACAAAGAACTGCGGCGCTACCTGACCCACCTGAACTCGCCCATTGTTCAGCTCTTCACCGACGAGTGGGCCGCGAAGGCCGTGAAACTGTGGGACGGGCTCGCCAAGAAGACCCCCACCAAGGTATTCAATAAGATCAACCTGCTCACCTGCTTGCCGCCGGACAAGCACGCTGCGCAAAACATCAATGCCATCAAAGTCGTCAAGTACACCAACGTTCGTTCTTTTGGTTCGCATCCCAGACGGAGATCGGTCTGTGCGTTTCCACTAAAGGCCGTCAGCCCTTACGATCAGCTATTCGCATTATCAGGCCTGCCGTTCCGCGAAGGTTTACCGCTGCGCCACGGATCACTTTGGAATGGAGAAACTTGTCGGCGAGGAGGATGAATTTAGGGTATGGCGTAAGCAGAGTGTCGTCGCGACCGCGGGGCAGATGGGTCCGGTCACGCAGACGCTCGCCACCAGTGGCGGATGCGATCTGCCGCCGGAGCTGTGGAGCCGCATCTTGAAGTACGTGGCTGCTGAAGACTCGCGGACGGACTTGATGCCGATGATGCTGTGGGCCCGGTTGGTGAATCGTACATGGTTGATGTCGTTTTAAATTTGGAGGTTATTTGGTTAATTAGAGGGAGGGGGGAATGATAATGCGATACCGCGACTTTCCGATTCATGTCATGCTGGATTATCCTAACACAATTCCTCCATCCCGCGTTCCAGGCACGAAATCTCGACCAGCCTCTACTACGCCACCGTCACGATCCCCAAGTAGATGAACGAGCGATTCATCAAGGCGCCCAAGGCCAACATCTACCCACCTGCGCCGGATCGCGATAGCCGCGGTTACATCATGCGTGGAGAGCTATTGGAAGAAGACCTCGTTTGCTTCATCGAGAATGCACCAAACCTCGAGGAGCTCACCCTGTCCTCGGGCTTAGGGTCCCCGGGAAAGGTTACATCACTGGTCGGACCCCCGCCAACACCATTACAGGGGCTCCCCCCACCGACATCTTCGAGCGCAATCTGATCGCCAAAACTCGACGCCTGCGCCGTCCGCGTCCGCGACCTAGTCGCCCAGTATGCCACATGCGACGTGCCGGACTGGGCCCTGTCCGTGGCGCTCTCTTCAATCTTCCGCGACGCGCCCTCGCGACTCTTCCTCCTTGGTCCGCCGGGAGATTCTCTGATGGCGGCCTACGGACGCTTCCTGGTCCACCACTTTTCCGCCGTCTACTCGGCCCCCGCCTGGCAGAACTGGGACGGCGCCGTCGCGATCGAGTTTAACGTCCTCGCACGCTGGCCGTACAACAAAGGGGCCATACCATGGTTCGAGAGAATCAAGCCATGGAAGACCTACGAGTGGCCTGCTGGCGTGCCCGTATATAAATGTATGTGGCGTCGATTGGGCGGTGGGCGTCAGAAGTATAGAGAAGTTATCGGGGTCAGCCAGCCTGCTTTCATGCTAGTTAGGGCTGATGATGGGACGGAATGGTGGTTTGTGTGAGCGAGGGAATGGAGAACTCGGGAAGGTGCGAGTTTTTGTGTCGAAAGATTTTCCAGAAGGGCGGATACTTTCTTTTTCTCACCTCCAAAGTTCGCATAGACATTTTTTTTTGGAGGGATTACCTGTTACAAACATATGGGAAACCATCGTTCAGGCCACGTTTCTCGTTTCGCGCGTATGGAGAAACAACGTACTGAACCACAGATCGTAGTGATGAGCTTGTTTCTACACGCGTGCATGATTATTATTGGGAGCTTCCAAACACGTGAGTCAACTGAAAGGATTGGATCTGTCGGGCCGAAATAAACGTAGAGTGAGAGGACGTATACCGACCCGCTCCTTCCACCTCTTCATGTGGAACAAAAAGTCTGTCTCTCATAACGTACACGGGAATCCGGAGAATCCGAAGAAATATTTATGAAGAGCATGGACCGATCACTTCAAGAAAAGGACGATGGTGCAGGAAGATCCATTGCGGTTGAGGGAGGACAAGCAGCAGGATGCGATGGCAATGGTGTAGGTCGTAGACGACGCGCACCCGGCTTGTAGAACACAAGAAGATTCCGCGGGTTTGCCACGCGAACGACGGGTGACGTCATTTACGGTCACGCTTCTCAAGATCTCGTGTTTACATTCATGACCAATCGACCGCCAACATCTTGAGAGTTACGTAACCGAGGCTGGTACGTGTTTTTCATCGTGGAGGGATTCTAAACCGACCACCGTACTTGCAAACCCCCCACAAGTCTATCTCCTTCCTGGCAACTGAACCGAACGGGACCGCAACCCCAACACTATGTTCATGCGGCGATCAGTCAATAGCCGAATTGTGAAGGCGTGAGGCTTGGGTGCGGGGAGGGTGTCCCGCCGACGCGGAAGAGATGGCTCATTAGCGTTTGACATACGCGCGGCAAACATGAAGTTCGTGATGGCGGTCCAAGTTGTGTGACGGAGTGCGGGGTGGCGTCGCACGGCGGTGAGGAAGGGGGAGTGCGTAGCATGGGAAAATCATTACGAGGCGGTTATATTTGGAAAACCTGCCTGGCGCCAGGGTCGAATGAACACAAGGTTTTCTGGGTCGAAGGCGCGCGGGTCGAGAATCAGCAGGACGGTGGCTTTTTATACTTTGGAGAGATGTGGTACGGATAGGAGGGCGTGCGTGTCGCGTGTACGGAGGGCGCTGGTGACGGTCAATGGGAAAGAGGGCGAAAGTGAAAAGTCAATAAAAGCAGAAAAAAAAATCGGGGAAAAAGATTATCGTGTTGTGTATATTATGGTTGGGGACTGCAAGGTTTGAGACCGAAGGATAGCACGCGGCAGAGTTGGTTTGGAAAACCCCGAATTGTGACACTTGGCACGAGCGAATTTGCGTGGTATATACGAATGTTGCCGGGGTTTTTATAGGAATGGGGGGGGAGACTAACACTAGCCTTAGGTTGCGAGCTTATAGGGTTGATTTGCGCATGAAGGCCGCAATCATGGGACGGGCTCCATTTCAATTGCACGGATTTTGGAATCGTCGATAACGCATAAGGGTTTGTGAGGGTGTTTGATTTCCATTTCAAATATATATATACGTAAGCAAAACCCAGAGCAGCCAGCCGTTCAGTAACATTTCGATGTTCCAAAGGGAATTCTCACATTATTTCTCACGCATGAATTGTTCACTGTGCGCCCAATATTTCACGCGATCATGTTTTTTATTCTTTTTTTGACAGAGTCACTGGCGAATTATTACGAGGGTACCATGCAGACACAGGGGATACTTAAGCGTGCAAGCTCTGTCTGTGTGGTCTGTCATGAAAGTACGAAAGGGTACGGGGTTATGGGGCATAACAACATTAGGTCTTATGTGGTCATAATAAGAAATGGCAGGAGCGGCCCATGGCTGGGTTGATCATAAGACTTGTCGTACTTATGCGGTGATTGGACGTTGTGGGACGGGGTGTGATTGGACAAGGGGCGTGATAGGGATCGTGTGGGATTAACAATATACTGGCCGCTATGACTGCCCCCACCCACACCCACTATGTTCGCTATATAAGATTCCCTTACCGCCAGTAGCCCCCAAATCTCTCCTTACTCCACTCCAATCCCCCCAATACCTTATACCAAACCCCCGACTTCACGCGCTTTTCTCGCGTTTTCTCGTTCCTACACTCTCACTCCTCAAATTTCGATATGGCCAAAGAGAAGACCGCTAAGAAGTCTCCCGGGAAGAAGCTTTCTCCCTACAACAAGTTCATGAAGAGTGAGCTGTCGAAGGTTAAGGCTGAGCACCCCGAGCTCAACCACAAGGAGGCCTTCAAGATGGTTGCACAAAGGTGGGCTGCCGCCTCCGAAAACCCGAAGAACCAAACTTCCTAGATAGCACGCGTCCCCGCTCTTGCCATCTTTGTTTGTTCATTTGTAACCCATGGATCCTTGAGTTTATATACTTGTTGTCTATCACGCCGAAAAAAAAAAAGACAAAAAAAAGGGGAACACTTCATCTCTGTTTATCCCATGCTTGTAGCTCATCGAACCCCCCTTGTCCATCTGTAAACATGTTTTGTCTTCCCTACTGTACCCTTGTGTTTCCCTTTCCTTTGATCTTTCATTCTTGTATCTAAACTTGGAATCGCACCCCGATTGTGTAGTTTGTTTTGCTTTGTTCAATTTTCTTTGGAGAGTTAGACTCTTGAATGGGGGTGCTGGTTTGCTTGCTTCTCTTTTCGCGCGTCGGGATGACCGCAATATAATTACCTGTATCAATAATAAAAAGAGAACTCTGGCGCAAGCGTACACCAAAAAGCTTTCCCGATCCGGAGGATGGATTAACCGTATTAGCCCCAACCCCACCCCACGCGAGACGGTCATACGTTCATCCTCCCTACCCCAGTATTAAGGCCACAGACCGTCTACAGGACACAGGGGGTGGTATCGACCGCACGTGACTTTACACTATATGAACTCTGTCAAATCAACGCGAAACGGCCTATATGTGGTGTATCCAGACGAAGTTCTCATTGCTTCCCCGAAGGTTCTGTAAGTTTGACCGTGAGGCTTTGACTTGAAATTCCGCTGCCTCGTTTAATTCCGCTCCCTCGCTTTGGTACATGACCAAGGCATCATCGTTCGCCCCTCCCTCCCCTCACTGCTCATTCGTACGCCTAACCGGTGGACAGGATGCGTATGGTTGGCATACAGTCTGCCGACAACGGCTTCTGTAAAAGCGGTTTGATTCACCTCCTATGGAGTACTCCGTGTGAAACCACTATTATTTAGCGCACTTTCGTCTGTAGGACGGTTGCCACCAAACTTCGCACCATTCAAACACGGAATTGCTTTCCAAACCGACACGCGATCGATCGCACCGGCCCTATTCGGAGAACACGGTCTCTGCGGTCTGTGCCCCAGCAAAGAGTCGACATGGTTCCGATCCGTTGACTAACTGAACGCGCGAAGTCGTGCCGAATGGAAGTGTGGGTTGATGTCGTGGATGCCTTGCGTCCAGCGGTCTTTTTTTTTTTAGAGAAAGGTGCGAGGTAAGTGGTTGCGATCGAATGGAGGGGCGGGGTGGGATATATTCATTTATCACGCACCGGGTGGACGTGCAGGCAGAGGGGCGGTGGAACGGTTGTAAGCTGGTGACAGATGAGAGGGAGGGCGAGTTCTGGCGCATTTTGTTGCATTCATCCTCGTTTTTGGCGTCTAGGTGGGTTTTTTTTTTTTTTTTTTTTTTGTTTGAATATGTGAAATGGATGAGAAGAATACAGGATGTGCTTTTGTTCTATTTATTATTGTTTCTATTTTCAAAGTAAAATGATGGTGAAGGGAAACAATAATGATATATAGTAAATATTGAAATATTGATAATCTTATATTTATCTTGTTTGGATATTTTAGTTTAATTTGAGTAGATATTTAAATAGTAGTTGTTTAGCTTAAAAGTGAGAAATTTTTCTTGAATTATCAGTTAATGGACATTAAGTTGTAATTTTTTTATTTTGAATTTTTGATTTTTGATTTTTTTTTTTTTTAAATAAACTTAGTGTTTTTTTTTTTTTTTGGTTTTTTTTTTTTTATTTTTTTTTTTTTTTTTTTTTTTTTTTTAAATTAATTTTTTTATTTTTTTTTTTTGTGAAGTTTTGTTGATTTTATTAGAAGAGAATTTAGATTATATAAGTTAAAATCTTTTTTTATTATTTATCAAGTATTATATTTTTATTAAATCTAAATTAGTTATTATTTAGTAGTTTGATTATACTAGGTATAGTAAGACAAAATTATTTATATCTTATTTTATATATTATATTCTTCTTATTATTAAGAAGTAATAAATATATACTTTTAAGTATATATCTGAAATTTTAATATATATGTATATAAGATTATATCTGAGCTGATTTATATAGTCTTCATTATCTCAAGAAGAGTAATAGATAAAGAAAAAATTCTTCTCAAAATATAGAATAGTAGGTAGAATCTAGTTCTCTCTAATGAGATAAGTAGAGAACTTATATATGAGACAAGAGATCTCTAATACTCTACTACTCAAATCTATAGGTTTCAATTATATTACTATATCAGCTTCTAGTTTTAGTTAAGTATAGCTAAGATACCTAATCCAGATAGCCTTGGGTCTCTCAATCACTCTCAATAACTAGAACCTAACTCTACAAATTACCAAAAGTAGTTGAGAGTGATACTTATTATCTAACTCTCTTATACTAATCAGAAGACTCCACTAATATAGTATTTATCTCAGTCCCAATAACTGCCTTCAGTCTGATATCCTACTGGTCTACTATAATTATTCTTTCTCTTATCTGTGATAACTATCTCTTCTCTTATCTTGACTCTATCTAAAAAGTAATTATCTATACTAGAACTATATTTACTGAAAAGCTCATCAAAGCTTAGAGGACCCCACTATAGATACTGGAGATTTATAGGTAACCTATAGTAATACTTGATGCCCAAGATTAGCTAACTCTATATATAGTTTATAATATACCAGATAATACCTTATTGATAACAACAAAAGGAAGAAGGTGCTATACTAAAACAAGTATACTTTAGATATAGTCAAAGACATCAAAACTATAAAAAAGTATAGAAGACACTGATCTAATACTAATAAAGTAATAACTTATTATTATTATCTCTCTCTTATTATATCTTTATAGGTATAGTAAACTAATCTAAGGTAAAGAGGATAATAATAGAAGAAAGAAGACTCAGAAGATTACCTACTAAATTTTATAACTAGTAAGATAGCAGAAAAAAGAACATAGACTTAATATTTTATAAAATTTTATTAGAAGAAAATTTAGACTATATAGGTTAAAATCTTTATTCTTACTTTAAATACTATACTTTTATTAAATCTAGATTTATTATTATCTGATAGCTCTATTATATTAGGTATAGCAGAGCTTTAGTTAGTTTATTCTTTATTCTATATATCATATTCTTTTTAATATTAGAGAGAAAGTAATTATATATTAATAATTAAAAATATATATTTAAATTCTCAATATGTATATAAGATGATATTAAAGCTAAATAATAAAGCTTCTACTATCTCAAATAGAGTGACAAGTAAAAAAAAAAAACTCTTCAAAAGATATAAAATAGTAAGTAGGACTTAGTTCTCTCTAATAAAGTAAGTAAAGAACTTATATATATAAGGTAAGAAGAAATCTCTAATATTCTATTACTTAAGTCTATAAGCCTCAATTATATTACTATATTAGTTTCTAGTTCTAGTTAAGTATAGTCTAAATATCTAACCCAGATAATTTTGGACTTTTTAATAACTCTAAACAACTAGAACCTAATCTTATATATTGCTAAAAGTTACTGAGAGTAATATCTATTATCTAACTACTCTATATCAATCAGAAGATTTCATTAATATAGTACTTATAATAATATTGATAACTATTATTAGTCTAATATTCAATTAGTTTACTATAATTGCTCTTCTACTTATCTATAATATCTATCTCTTCTTTTATTTTAATACTATCTAAAAAATAGTTATATATATCAGAATTATATTTACTAAGAAGCTTGCCAAAGCTTAAAGAGCTTGCTATAAATACCAAAGATCTGCTAGAATTTTCACTAATACTAGTACTCTAAATGAGCCAATTTGGATCAATTTGAAATAACTTATAGGTGATATATATAATTTGAAGAGAATTCAATATATTAATATATATTATTATTTTAATTTTCAAATTAAACAATTAAATATTTATATCAATAACTTGATAATTATAGTATTATTTAAAAGTCCTTAAAGAGATATTTCTAATAATATTAAAAATATTAAAATTAGATAATATATTGCTAAGTTATTAATAAAACTATTCTTTTAAAGAAATTTTCAAAATTAGTAAGTTAGATATTTTTCTTAATAACTTGGCAATATATATCATCTAATTTTAATATTTTTAATATCATTAGAAAGACCTTATTAAGAGCTTTTGAATAACATTTCATCAAGTTATTGATATAAATATTTAATTCTCTAATTTGAAAATCAAAATAATAATATTGATAAATTAAATTTCTTCAAATTATACTATTTATAAGTTATTTAAATTGATCTAAATTAGCTTTAGAGCACTAACTGATACTTGATACTCAAGATTAGTTAACTCTCTATATAGCCTATATATAATATACTGAGATAATATCTTATATAATGTTAAAAAAAAAAAAAAAACTATATCAAAACAGATATATTCTAGATATTACTAAAGATGTTAAAAGCTGAGAAAGTATTGATCTGATATTAATAAAAGAGCAACTTAATACTATTACCTCTCTCTCATTATTTTGTAATATATAGATACAGTAAACTAACTTAAGATAGAGAGAGTAAAAGTTGAAAAAAGAGAACTCAGAAATTTACTTTTTATTTTTTTTTTAATAGACTCAATGTTCTGTAGATTTTTATTAGAAGAGAACCTAAACTATATAGACCTAAACCCTCCCCCACTCCTCCTTGAGCACTATACCTTTATTAAATCTAGACTAGCTATTATTCAATAGCTTGACTATATTAGGTACAGCAGAGTAGTATTATCTATATCTCATTCTGCATACCATACTCTCTCTACTATCAGGAGAAATCAACCATATGCTAATGACCAAAAGCATATATCAGAAAACCCAATGTATATATAAGACTATATCTAAGCTGAATAAAATAGCCTCTGTCACTCTAAAGAGAGTAACAGATAAAGAAAAACCTCTCTCAAAGTACAGAATAGTGGGTAGAATCTAGTTCTCTCTAGTAAGATGAGTAGAGAACTTATACATAAGATAAGAGGAGATCTCCAATACTCTACTACTCAAGCCTGTAGGCCTTAATTATATTACTACATTAGCTTCTAGTTCTAGTTAAGTATAGTTAAGATATCTGACCTAAATAGTCTCAGACCTTTCAATAATCTCTAAGCAATACTATAATATACTAAGAACAACTGAGAGTAATACCTATTACCTAACTACTCCACACTAATCAGAAGATCCCATCAATACTGTACTCATCCTAGTCCCAATGACTGTCTCTAGCCTAGTACTTTACTAATCTACTATTATTGTTCTTCTATCTATCTGTGATGGCCATCTCTTCTCTCATCCCAATAATACCCAAAAAACAGTTACCTATACCAGAACTGTACTTGTCAGGAAGCTTGTCAAAGTCAGAGGGCCCTACTATAGATACTGAGAACCTATAGGTAATTTATACTGAGTACTTGATGCCCAAGGTTAGCTAACTCTCTATATAATCTATGATATACCAAGATGATACCTTATTGGTAATAGCAAAAGGAAGAAAGTGTTATATCAAAATAGATATACCTCAAAGAAGCTAAAGATATCAGAAACTATACAAAAGTAAAGAAGATACTGATCCAATACTGATAAAGAGGCAACTTATTATTATTGCTTTTCTCTCACTATTCTGTAATAGATACAGCAAACCAACTCAAGGTAAAGAGAGTAATAGTTATAGAAAATGAACTTAAAAGATTGTCTACCAAATTTTGTAACTGGTAAGATAGTAGAGAAAGAGGCTGAACTTAGAAGATTACTTATCAAAACCTTATAACTAGTATAATATAGAGTAAAGAAAGGAGTAGTTATTCTATACTTAATCTTTTTTAATTTCTCAGAGTCTTTAGGATATAGAGTAGATGAGTTTAAAGTATATTTATCTATAGACTTACTAGTTTTCTTATCTTTTTACTTTTTAAACTATTTCAATCTGAGATTTATTTATTTTAAATATATATTAGAGATATTTATTGTTATGTAGTAATCACTGAGTCCTTCAAATATACCAGATTCTCTTCAAGGTGTATCTCTTAGACTAACTCAAGTTGTTATAAGCAAGTTCTTATTGGAGTGCCTTCCCAAGGTCTTATAGTCCTCAAACTTCTTATCTTTAACTATCTTGTTATCTCTTAGATTGCTTGCAAGGAAGTGTGTGTATTGCACTGAGAGGAACTGTCTTTATTTCAGAGGAAATAAGAGGGGTATTTATACAAAATATAATTCAATGGTTGCTATGATATAAAGTTAAATATAAATTCCAATAACTAAAATTACTAAGTTCCAAGGCTGGCATTATTTGGTATCACAACAAAATGCCGGTACTGGCATTATTCAGTGTTACATGAGAATACCAGTGCTAGAACAATTTCACGTCACCTCAAAATACCGGTGCTGGCATTATCCAGTGTAACAAAGAACTCAGAGCAGAAAGTTCAGAATCATGGGGGCTTCATTATCATCATCATCATCATCATCATCATCATCACTGAAAGAGATGAGATCCGCGAATTCATCATGCAGGTTGTGCATTTCGCATACTTCGCATGCTTCGGGTATGTCGAAGTCATGCGGGATGATGTCATCGATGACGTCATCACGTTTGACAGTGGTGGGAAAATCGGGAACAAGATCTGGAGCTCTCCAGTCTATGAGGTTCTCTTCCACAAAATAGGAGACAAATGTGGGATCTTGGGGGGATCTAACCCAGATGCTTGGGCCTTGGAATACTGAGATCAATCCTTGCAGGAATTGGTCTGGGTTGTCCTGAAGGATGGGGTGCCAGAAGTCTTCTACTTCTTTGCTGTTGAGGGTGATAGTGAACTGAGCTTCTGTGGCCACCCTGGCTTCTAGTGCATTGATATGGCAGGATGACAGGTCTCTGAAATCTGAGACTCTAATATACTCCAAGTTGGGGATCGACCATGGTGCATGCCTGAAGATCTGATGGATCTTCTTAGCTGTCCTTGTTTCGCGTATGTCCATGGGGGTGGCATCTCGTAGCTCTTGGGTGCTGGCCTGTGGGAACTTCCGGCAGAGGAGGTTTCCTATTTCGTACTCCTGTCACATTTGGAGGCATTCGGTAGCAATGGTGATCCTTGTTTCCATTTCATAGCAGTAGAGGATAAAGTGATAGGGGTCTGCAGTACCTAGGTAGATACTAGGAGTCCTTCTTGAGCAGATCCTCATGGCTCTTCTGATGTCTTGGAATATCCTTTCTTCAACCGAGGTGCCTTGGTGGTTCCTTGACCTTGAGGTTTGGCAGGTGGCAGGCATTTCATTTGTGGTAAGTCTTTGAGCTATTTTGGGATTGGTGGTTCTTGTTGGTTGCTGCTACTGCAGTTCCTTGGTCCTTCTTTTATATTCTTCAGGATGCTTGTGCTGTGGTCACAATGACTCACGGTTGGTCATTGTTGCTCATCTTGTATGCCGTATGATCTTCTTATGCTCCGATCTGGTGGCTTTGCAAGGAAAGGCTGTCTCCTGTGCTAATGTCATCATTCTGGGGTCACCATTACATCTTTCTCCTGAATAAGGATCTTCCTGAGCGTCCTTATTCATTGGTCCAGTTCTGAAAAATTTGCTGATCCCATAACCTCTGGCAAGGGGTCGAAAAGTAGTGTTTATGGGCTGGTGTCTTCTCTTTGTATTTTGGCATGATGGTGAAGGGTCGCTCCCTTCATATAGAGCAATGGCCTGATTCTGATCTTGACCAATCAGTTAACAGTTCGAACTCCTCTGACTGCAAAAGTCTCACGGATGAGTAGCTGCCAGTGCCGTATCCCTTAGAGAATGGTCCAGACAGATAGCCTGCTGGTTATGGGACATACTGTTACAATTCGCGGACTAGAACCTCGCAGGCGGTCATTACGTTTTGCTTCTCTTGTATAGGTTTGTGGTACTTCTTGAGTCTGTTCCTGTGTATCGTAGTAGGCAGTATGGTCCCTGAGATTTTTCTAAGCCAGAAGGTAGTTCCCTTGATATCTTGCACGTAGAAGGGTCCTTCTCATTTGGGCTCCAGTTTTCATGACCATGAGGCTTCTACCATATTTCGATATAGTAGAACTTTTTCTCCGATTCAGATGGGTTCTAGGGCCTTGTGATTCTTTTCTGCATTCTTCCTTGTCAGTGCTTGTGACTTGGTGATGTAATCTTTGGCCTTCTTCCTGATTTGGTGTAGTCTCCAGATTTCTGCATCAACCTGTCTCCAAGTTAGGTCTAGATTTGTGGCTGAGGTTCCATCAGAATCTTCTTCTTCGAAGAGAAGCTCTCTTGGGGTAAAATGTGTGCTCTGTGACCGTATGTCTCATAAGACAGAGAGAGCAGTTGGGAGATAGTTATCCCAATTCTCATATATCTCTGAGATCTTTGCTAGGATATTCTTGAGGGTCTTGTTGGTTCTTTCTGTCTGTCCATTTCCTTGAGGGTGGTATGCAGTAGTCTTGATGTGCTGGATCTTGTATTTCTGATACATTATTTCATAGAATCCATTGACAAATTCCGTGTCACAGTCTATGGTGATTTGCTTCGGTATCTTGTAGTGGCAGATGATTTCTCAATACAAGAAGTTGGCTATAGAGAGGGCATTGGCTTCTTGTAATGCTCCTGCCTCTATCCATTTGGTGAAGAGGTCTATGATAACTATAATATAGCAGTTTCCTGATAGTGTTACTGGTAGTGGTCCAATGATATCCATTGCGATGTAGTAGAAGAGGATAGGCTCAATTCTTGATGACCCGGGTGCCTGGTTTTGCTGATCTTGTTTCTGTTTTTGGCACTTGTCACACCCTTTGACAAATTGGTGCAGGTCTTCTTCCATCTTGGGCCACTACATGGTTCTTCTTATCTTGTCATATGTGTTGGTTCCTCCTAAGTGTCCTTGCTCATGTACTTCCTTCATTACTTGATACTTCTTGTGTTCGAGTATTACTAGCTTTCCTCCTTTTCTGAGTGTAGTGTTGTCTAATTCAAACTGTTTCCAAGTCTGGTTAATGATAGTGATTGTCCAGGGTTCGAGGTGGTTGGGCATCTTCTGCTGCCCAAGATAGCTGATTAATTCATAGTATAGCTCCTTATTCATGTTGAATGGTCTTGATGGGGGTGTTTCGGGGTGTCCTTGAGAGTGCATCGGCATTGGTGTTGGTCTTTCCTGAGCGGTACTTGACAGTACAGTCATACTCTTGCAGCCTGTAGATCCATCTGGCATATATTCCTTTGGGGTTCAGAGTGTAGAATAGCCAGGCAAGAGCAGAATGGTCTGTTTGAATGGTAAAGTGTTTCCCAGCTAGGTAGTAGTGGAACTTGTCTACTGCCCAGACTACTGCTAAGCATTCAAGCTTGCATGACTCATAGTTCTGTTCTGCTCCGCGGGTACCTCGGCTTGCATAGGAGATGACATATTCATGTCCATCTTTCTTCTGAGCTAGGACTGCTCCAAGTCCTATGGTACTTGCATCTGTCTGCAGGATAAATTCTAGGTTCCAGTCTGGTCTTCTGAGGATGGGTGCTTGGGTCAACCTGGTCTTGAGTTTATTGAAGGTTTCTTGGTACTCCTTGGTCCATTCGAATTTGGTCTCCTTCTTCAGTAGCTCGTAGATAGGTGCTGCAATGTTGGAGTATCCTTTGATGAATCTTCTGTAGTAACTAGCCAGTCCAAGGAAGGCATGGACTTCTGTAGTTATTCTGGGTCTCGGGTAGGCTGCAACAGCCTCAATCTTCATGGGATCTGTGTAGATTCCAGTCTGGTTGATGAGGTGTCCTAGATAGGCGATTTCTTGAGCAGCAAACTTGCATTTCTTGGGCTTGATGTAGAGGCCATGCTCCTTGAGTCTCTTGAGGGCTAGCTGTATGTGATTGACATATTCCTGTGCAGTATTGCTGAAGATAATCACATCATCAACATAGACAAAGAGCCATTTTCCGATCTCGTTGCTGAAGACTCTGTTCATCATTCGCTGGAAACTTGCTGGGGCATTGCACATTCCAAATGGCATTCGCAGGTAGATATAGGTGGCATCAGGTATGATGAAGGCTGATTTCTCACTGGCATCTTGAGTGAGACCAATCTGATGGAAGCCTGAGAACAGATCCAAGGTGGTGTAGTATTTGGCTTCGCTTCCAAGGGTGGTAAGGATTTCTTGAATATTTGGCAAGGGCTGTCTATCCTTCTTGGTGATGGCATTGAGCTTCCTGTAGTCAATGTAGAGTCTTGGTGCAAACTCTCCAGGCTTGCTTCCTTTCTTTGAGGCTAGGACAATAGGTGAGGCCCAGGGGCTGATAGCTTGCTTGATGATTCTGGCTTCTTTCATTTCCTTGAGTTCTGCTTGCAGCCACTCTCTGTAGGCAGGTGGTATGGGTCTGGCTTTCTGGTAGATAGGCTTGGTATCACCAGTGTCAACTTCGTGGTAGTACTTGAGTTCTTGATTGTGGATATCTCTGAAGTCTATAGCAAGTACTCCTTCATTCTGGTGCAGGATCTTGAGAAGTTGTTCCTCCAGGGGAAAGTTTTCTCCAATGGTATATGTGTGCTTGTTCTGGTCCTTGTCTTTCTTGTGCTCAAGTTCGGTAATCTTAGTAGTGGCATAGGCTCCTCTTCCAGTAGATCCAAAGCCTTGTTCTCCTCTCTTGGTCTTGATGAGTTTGATGGCTTCTATGATCTTTGGCTTCTTGACTTCATGGATCAGCATCTGGCCAATCCTGTCATGCTTCTTGACTTTGAAGGGGGTGGTGTGATTGTGATTTCTGACTATGAGGAAGATCTCGCCAGTATAATCAGGGTCAATTACTCCTCCTTCAACTGAGATT
>RBNI01002896.1:0-17214 GCA_003990745.1 Jimgerdemannia flammicorona
GGGTGGCATCCAGCACCGGCTCCCACACTTCAAAGGTACCATCAGCGAATGGGTCCTTGCCCAGCACCCCCCCAGCCCCTGCCTCCTTTGCCGCCACCTCCTCTCCTCCTTTCCCAGCCCAGACACTGGCTTCAGCACCTCCAGTCTTCTCAGTACCAACTGTCGTCATCTTTACCTCACCTGCCATACTCGCCAACAGCTCTCTCTGCCTCTTGCATCCCTGGGCCCGCTCCCACTGCTTCTTATCGACACAGACATGCTTCCCACCCATAACCTCCAGATGCATTGACTTCTCATATAGTTTCCAGGCCTTCGCCCTCCTCTCTACAGCACCACTCAACTCCTCTAGTGCCTCCAACAAGTCCTCCTCCTCCTCTTCACTCCCTTTCACCCTCGATACCTTGCAGACAAAGGCCCCCCACATCAGCACCGAGGGCCAGTCACTCCCCTTCCCTGTGGCCTCCTTTCCCGCCAGTCGAATCCTTACATCCACGTCTCCCATCCTGATCGCCGTCCCCTCCCACACCTGAAAGCCGACATCCACTATATCGCCATACTCAATCATCACCTCCTCCACCCTCTTTCTTGTCTCCTCCTTAGTCACTGTGGGCACCCCCTTCACCAGAAGCTGCACCACCCTGGGGTCCCATCACAAGCACCATACCATGGGGACCACCACCTCCCCAACCACAACGCCAGTCTTCAGTGCCTCACCCAACGGACCCTCCTCCTCAAAGCCCACCTCAACCCCCTCCAGACCCTTCAAGAACTTCACTGAAGCCGCCCCAGCCACCTGCTTCGAGATAAGCCCCAGCACCATCCTCGCCATCACCACCAAGCCCTGGAAGCACAAGGTCACCGCGAACTCCGAGATTGACTTCTTGAGTAATGGGGCCACTGCCAGCCCCGTCACACCATCGGCCAGGTCCTCCTTCCTCATTGGGAGTCCCTGTCCCACCTGGCCATCAGCCATCACATCTCTTTTTTTTTCCAGATTCGCCGTCACACCACCATCAGCAGTCCCGCCACTACTCCTAGCAGTCCCTCCACTTCCTCCACCTCCCACCAGTGAAGGCCCAGCTTCCCCAGCATCCTCAGCCTTCTGCTTCTCCTTCCCTCCAGCCTGATCTCTGCGAGCTCTCATCGGCCAACCCCCAGTCCTTAGTGTGTCTGCAAAGCTCTGCCCCTGCTGCCCTCCAGCCCCCCCACCAGTACTGCCACCACCACCCGAGCTGCCCAGTCCACTCGGGTCACCGAAAGACCCCATCCCCAGCCCATGTCTCCTCCCAACATGCTGCCAGTCGAAAGCCCCAGGTCCACCCGACCTGGTATGCACCTCGGCTTGCTTGCTGCTTGATATTTTCTTAGTATCTTTCTCCAATAAACGCCTTGAAAGTGTGTTGTGAAAGTGTGTGTAACGTGAATTGTAGCAGAGAAAGATGAATGCCAATCCCTACCCCCTACCAGCCACTTGGCCAAAGATCCTGGCCGAGCCCCTGCTGGCACTCTACCCCTTCCCCCATATCTAATGTAGCAAGTGGAGTACCTCCCAGGAGCAATCTATCCCAATGCCACATATTCTGCCCCCACACTGCCTCCCCCTCATTACCCTGCCAGCGCAGGCCAATGCGGTGTGCTCCATCAGTCATGCCCCACCAAAAGCCCTTAAACCTCAACTGCCGAGTTCCATTCAGCCCCATCAAAGAGAGCAGATCGCCGGAGGACCCCCGAGGAGATGTTCGCATCTCCCATACTTTCTGCATCAGAGGCACCCAGCTTCCACCCTGCAGTTCCACAGCTCTCTTCAACCACCAAGCTTGCAAACAGTATAGCCTCTTAGGAAAGTCCACCAGTCCAAGACCTCCCCTGACTACTGGCCTCGCAAGAGTATCCCAACTGACCTGGGACCTCCTCCCTGCCCAAATCCAATCCCTAGCCATCTTCATCAGCTTCTTCACTACCCATGCTGGGAAGTCAAGGTGATATGCCACATACCACAGCTTGGGGAACCAATAAACATTCAAAATCGACACTCTCCCTGCTAGAGAGATATGGCGACCTCCCCATCCACGAAGGGCCTCCCCCCAAATGGTCACCCTGCTCTTCCACCACCCTCGTGGTAAGACAGAACTGTATACCGAGAGGAAGATGCCCAAGTACTGCACCACCTCCCCAGTAGGGACAATTGTTCCAATGATGTCCCCACCCACTAGCCCATTCCCAAGCACCATTATCTCACACTTATGCCAGTTGAGCTTTGCCCCTGAGTGGGTCTCATACCATTCCACCATCTCCTGTAGTGCCTCTACATCTGCCACATCCCCAAGTCCAACCACCATATCATCAGCAAAGACCCCAACCTTCCACACTATACCATATATAGAGAGCCCTGCCACCTTCCGGCGAATCCTATCCATCAATGGCTCCAGTGAAAGGGCATAATCAAGACCCCAATACAAGTAACCACAGATAGAGGAACAGAATTTATGAATCAGTTCTTTGAGGTTCTCTATAAGAAGTATAAGATCCAGCACATTCAGACTATAGTATACCATCCTTAAGAAAATGAATAGGCAGAAAGTATCAATAAGACTCTCAAAAATATTATTACTAAGATCTGCAATAACTACAAAAACTGGGATCACTATCTGCCAATATATGTAGTATTATCTGCTCTCCAGGATATTTGATCACAAAGCATCTATTTCATCTCTTGAGAAATACTATTCAGAGAAGAAAGTTCTTAAAAAACCCTATCATCTAATAGAGATACTGTATAGAAATGTATAGATAGAGAAATATAGAGACTATACCAAATCAGGAAGAAGGCTAAGGATTATATAACCAAGGTGCAGACACTATAATGGAATAATGTGGAAAAGATTCACAAGCTCCTAGAGATTATTAAGATAGGAGACAAAGTTCTGATATATTAGAATTTAGTAAAAGCTTCATGGTCATGAAAACTGGAGCCTAAGTGGGAAGAACCTTACCTTGTACAAGATATAAAAGAGACTACCTTTTAGTTATAAAAACTCTCAGATATAATCATCCCCACTACTATTCACTGAAACTAACTTAAGAAGTATTATAGCTAGTCAATAAAGTATGGCCACAGCTCTCAAGATCACTAGTGCTGCACAATGATCTATAAAAAGACAATAGTATACTACCAAGCTGCCCATAATAGAGAAATCCTTTGATAGCATCCAAAGTATAGTACAGATATATCTGTTATAAATTTCACACTTTAAGGCCTACCAGAATCAGACAGAGCTTCAAAGTTAGAACAGTTACTAAATTTATGGTCAGAAATGAGAAAAGAAGACTAGATCAGAGAGTGCCAGCTCTCTTACTCTCAGATCATAATTGCTAAATGAGTTAATAAACTATTCAAAGATGACAAGGCAGCCTTAGCCTATTTCTGAGGAGTAGTTCCAGAAGATTTGGATACATCAAGAGATACTATTGGGAGAATATAATAATACAAATTATATAGTACAAGGAGATACAAATTGTAGAAGCTTGGGAGTTTAAGTAAATAGGATGTTTTAGAGACAAATTATCTATTCAGGAGAAAGTTGTGATAGTTGATCTAAATTAGAAACAAGAATCAGAGGAATTAGACATTTGATCATAATATCTGAACCCAATTTCTGATATAGTATAGTCTTATAAATAGCAGTCATTTTACAAGTGTTAAAGTTTTTACAAATGTTAAACTCTTCACAAATGTTAAGAATTCACAGATGTTAAAGTCTTGATAATTGTCAAAGATTTAACTGATGTCAAAAATTAATATGTATAAAAAGTAACTCATAATATAGTCATAACTTAGCTATCTTATAGCTAGTAAACTTATATAAATAATCCAGTATCTTAGAGTAAATAAACCTCAGATTGAAATAGTTCAAAGTAAAGAGAAAGAGTAAGCCTGTAGGCAGATATACTTTGAACTCACTCCCCTATATCTCAAGAACTCTGCAGAGTCAAAGAAGATCAAGTTTTCAAGATATATAAATCTAATATACTTTTAAGATTAAGTGTTCACTATATTATACTATATAGTGATTAAGTTAAGATATCTTTTCTTGTAAGTTATTTTATACAGTTGAGAGATCTATACATATATCTGTATGATTTATATAATTATAAATTTTATATAGCTGTGCAAATTATATAACTGTGAGATCAAGTAACCTAACTATAATATTATATTATATTAGAAATTAAATTTAGATACTATGATCAAATATCTATCCTCTGATTATTATTTCTAATTAGATCAACTATTATAACTTTCTTTTGAATAAGTAAATTCATCTTTAAATTACTTATTCAAACTCTTATACTTCTACTAATTATATATTGTAATATTGCAGATGCTTAATCTTTGAAGTATATTGGATTTCTATATCTTGAAACTTGACTTGTTCTGACTCTTACAAAGTCCTCAGGATTATAGAGATGGGTGAGTTCAAAGTGTATCTGCCCACAGGCTTACTAGTTCCTTTGCTTTCTCTTTGCTTTGAACTATTTCGATCTGAGGTTTATTCACTCTAAGATGCTGGATTATTTATATATGTTTTGCTAGCTTATAAAGTGACTAAGTTATAAGTCATTTTGCAAGTATTGAATCTTTTAACATTAGCTAGGATTGCACTAATTGCAAATATTCTAACATCTCCTAAATCTTTGCAAATATTAAAGTTTTTGTACTTTGCAGAATATGACTGCTATTTGTAAGGCTAAGCTATTTGGGGAATCAGATTTAGGTACTATAATCAAATATCTAATTCCTCTGTTTCATGTTACTAATTTGGATCAGCTGTCACATCTTCCTCCTAAATAGGGTGATTCATCTTTAAAGTATCCTATTTACTCAAATTTCCAGGCTTTTACAATTTATATTTTCTTGTACTATATGATTTATATCATTATATTCTTCCAATATTATCTCTTAATATATCCAAAGTCTCCTGGAGTTACTTTCTGGAAATGAACTAAGGCTGACTCGTCATTCTTAAATAACTTATATACTTACATCTGTCTGAAGGATGAATTCTTGGGTCCAGTCTGGTCTTCTAAGAATAGGTACTTGGGTCAGTCTAATCTTGAGCTCATCAAATGCTTATTGCTGCCTGCCAGTCCATTGAAACTTGGTATCCTTCTTGTTGAGTTCATAGATTGAGCCTACAATATTAGAGAATCTTTTAATAAATCTTTAGTAATATGAGATAAGTCCTATGAAGGCCTGAGCTTCAGTAACTGTAGTGGGTCTTGGATATACTACTACTACTTATATCTTGAGAGGGTCAGTGTATATTCTGTCTCAGTTGATGATATGGCTAAGATAGGAGATCTCAATTTCTGCAAACTTGTACTTCTTGGGCTTAATGTACAGGCCATACTTCCTCAGTCTTTCCATTATCTACCAGATATACTGCAGATGTTCTTCTGGTGTGTGGCTGTAGATGATTATATCATCAACATAAACCATCATCTATTTTCCCATATCATAGCAGAAGATTTTGTTCATCATTCACTGAAAACTTACTAGTATATTGCACATTCTGAATAGTATTCGCAGGTAGACATATATTCTATCTGGGGTTATGAAGGCTGACTTTTCACTTGCTACTTCTGTGAGTCTAATTTGGTGGAATCCTGAGTATAGATCTAAGATACTGTAGTATTGTGCTTCTTCTATCTACTTGATTTCTTCTCTGAGCCATTTCTGATAGACTGATGGGACAGGTCTTACCTTCTAGTAAATTGGTTTGGTGTCTCCAGTATCTACCTCATGATAGTAGTATAGAGTCTTTTCTTTGATATCTTTGAAATCTGTGACAAGGACATCCTCAAATTTGTAAAGTATTTTCTTGATTTCCTCCTTAAGTGAGAATTTATTTCTGATGGTATAGCTGTGCTTGTTTGTGGTTTCCTCCTTTCTATGCTCTAGTTCAGTGATCTTAGTGCTGGCAAATACTCCTCTTCCAGTGGATCTGAATCCTTTCCTTTCTCTTTTCATTTCCTTCAGCTTCTTAACTTCTATGATCTTTAGTTGTAAAATCAGAAAGATCAATATCTGTATCAATTAGTCCTTCCTCTTGATTGAGAATGGGATTGTAGGATTGTGATTTCTGGCAATGAGTAGGATTACTCCAGTATAGTCTGAGTTAATGACTCCTTCTTCAATAGTAATTTTGCTTTTAGCCAGACTACTTCTTGTCTTGAGGATTCTGATATGGTCTTTTGGTATGGTCATTTTTCAAACCAGTTGTAAGCAAGGTAGTTGTCTGGGGCTCTAGTATAGTTTCTTTTACTGTAACAATATTCATTCTAGCTGTATTTTCTGACTTGTATTCTGGTAAACTGTATTCAAGTGGATCTTTCAAATTTTGACCTTGATTTCTTCTTCATCATCACTATTCTCTAGGAGGGCTAGTGGTTTATCATTTTCCTTCTCCTTTTTTTTCTCTTTAGCCTGTTTCTTGAGGGCCTTCTGTCTTTTTTGATGGTAAATCTCTTTGATTTTGCCAGTATACTGATAGCAATCATTGATATACTCCATATAGTATATCTTGATCCCATGGAGACAGACTCCTTGTGGTACATATCCTTCTACAATCTTTTTGCACTATTCTTCTTCACTCATCCATCCAACTTTCTTCTTCTTTTTCTGAGTGGTCACCATGTAAGCTTCCTCTTGTTCACTCTCTTATTCCTTCATATCAGGCAGAACTTCTTTATTGATATTGATGAGAATTTGTATCTTCTGTCCTTGGTAGATAATCTGTATCTTCTGTATATTGAGGTCAATTATTGCTCTGGCTTTGTAAAGCCATTGATTGCTAATGAGGATGTTATAGTTGGTTGCATTGGTTACAATTATATCTACTGAGATAGTTGCTCCTCCAAACTTGATGGGAATATCTTGAATCTTTTCTAGAGGTATAGCTCTTGTGCTATCAGCTATGATGAACACCAACTTAGTTACTTTTTCAACTTCCCAACCTAAGTGGTCTGCTGCTTTTTTGCTGAGGAGGCATTCTCTTGCTCCAATATTGATAATAACCTCAAAGACTTTATCTTCAATTTGACAGATTGCATAGACAGAGGTCTTACAGTTGTCTTCACTTTCTTCTCCTGAGTCCTCTTGAACATTGTTAGCCTCAGTTATCTTCCATCCTTATTCCTTAGTTGTTTTGACAAGTTCAAACCTCATTTGCTATCTGAATGTTGGGATTTCTGCAAGCTGATCAAAGATTGCATTGACCTTTTATTGACTGAGGTCTTTGAAAATATCATACTTAAAGATCTTGATCTTGTGAAGCTTCTTTTCTTTTTCTACTAGGTTCTTCTTAGGTCTTTCTGACAGTCTCTTGTAGAGTTCTTTACAGATATCTTTCTTAATGGTCTGGACAGAATATGTCTCCAATTCCTCTTCATCAGACTCTCCAATTTCTTTGAAGGTAATTGTATTGGCCTGCTCTTTATTTTGTATAGCATTGCTTGATTGAGCCTTATACTTGGTTTTGCTCATACACTTATAGGAGTAGTGGCCTTCTTCTCTATAGGTGTAGCAGGTACCTTTCTTCTTGTCTGTGGTGGTAGCAAACTTCTGAACTAGGTGGCAGTCTCTTCTTCTGATTTTCTTCACTACATCTTCTAGGTGGGCAGTCATTTTAGCAAACTGTTTAACAAGCTCCTCTATAGGGTCACTGTTTCTCTGCTACTTTATAGCTCTTGGCTGAGATGTGTTTCAATTGATCATTGTGATAGAAATCATACTAGTTACTTTAGGTGCTTCAATTATAACTCTAGTGACTCTTTCCATTATGTGGTCTTGTGACTGAGTATAGATGATCTTCTGTGGCAGATCTAGAACTACTAGTAATGAGCAAATGGCCATAGCTATCTCTGAGTGGACTCCTTTCATGAAGATTGCTTCAGCTACTTGATCTTGGATAGTATTAGTATAATCTGTAAAGATTATCTGATATTGAATTCTAGTATAGAATATATTTGGGTCCTTACTCATTCCTTGATATATTATATTGAGCTGGTTCTTCAGGGCTTACTTAATCTCATCTGTATAATAGGTGTTTTGGAGCTAGGTCTTCTGTGCTATCAATATGACATCAGTATCATTTTCTGCATAGGTTGTGGCTATGAATGCTACTCTGGTAGGACCTTATAGGCTAAAGAGCATGAGAGTTACTTGCTGTGCTGCTGTCAGGGTCCTTATAGCAGCATACTGCTCAAAATCATCAATGAAGGTGATGATTGATTCATCTGAGATATATCTATAGAATACTAGTGGTCTTATATCTATTTTATATCTTGACTCAGTTTGTATAGTTGTTCAAGTGGTGGCAGTTATTTATTGTTCAGCTTGAAAGTGAGGGATTTGTCTTGAATCACCAGCCAATGGACACCAAGTTGTAATGTTGCAGATACTTAACCTTTGAAGTATATCAGATTCCATACCATTCGGGTGACACAAGACTCTGACAACACTTTCGGCAACATCTTCAAGTATTGGTGCTTTCAAGATGGTGAGCAACATGCATTCTGGTGAGTGTACTGGGCAGGGGGGCCCCAGTGCCTTTGACTGGCAACATGTGGGGGGGGGTTGGGGTGCTGGTCTTGGCATGCCGAGCGCTTTGATGAGAGGATGTGGAGCTGGAGAGGGTGGCAGAGGCGGTGCAAGACCACATGGGGGAGGGAGGATGACCTTCGCAGATAAGGTCAGGATGGGGAAGCAGGCGACAGGACTGGATGGCTGGCTGGAGCTGGAGAAGGTGGCTGCTTCCTCAAGTAGCAAGGAGACCTCTCTACTGGAGGGACAGCATAGTGGGGCTGGAGGAGTAGTGGCTGAGGCAGTGACTGTTGATAGCAGTGTGACGGGCAATCTGGAAAAAAATCCAGATGTGACGGCTGATGGGGGACCTGGACAGGGGAGTGGTGCGGGATCTGTGGACCTGGCTGATGGTGTGACAGGCCTTGTGGTGGCCCCATTACTCAAGAAATCTCGATCAGAATTCGCTGTCACACTGTGCTTCTGAGGCTTGGCAGTGACAGCAAAGATGGTGCTGGGGCTGTTGGCAAGTGAGGTGAAGAGTACAGCCTCAGTTAAGTTTTTGAAGAAGCTGGAGGCGGTCAAGGTGGGGTTTGAAGAGGAAGATTTGCTACTAGAGGCAGTGGAGAAGGGTGTGGTGGTTGGAGGGATTTCAGTACCAATAGCGAGGTATATGTGCTGGGACCCCCGGGTGGTTCATCTGGTGATTGCCGACCTGCCGATGGTGAAGAAGGAGGAGGCGAGGAGGCTGGTCACAGATGTGGTAAAGGAGTATGGCAAAGTGGTCGACATTGGATTCAGGGTGTGGGAGGGGACTGAGCTCAGAACAGGAGATGTGGACATCTGGTTGAGGTTGTTTGGGATGAAAAATACCAGAAAGGCTAGGGACTGACCAGTGGTATTGAAGTAGGGCCTGGTGGAGTGCAAGGTTTCGAGGGTGAAGAGGTCAGAGGAAGAGGAGGAGGATCTGCTAGAGGTGCTTGAGGACTTGGCTGGAGTGGTGGAGAGGTGGCAAAGGACTTGGAGAGCTTATGAGGCTAGGATGGTAGTGGAGATAATTGAGGGCAAGAAGGTGCAAATGGACAAGGTGCTCTGGGAGAAGGTGAAGGGGAGACAGCTGCAGAAGGATTTGTTGGCCAGTTTGGATGGGGGCTGTAGGGCAGGGGCTACAGAGGAGGGCACTGGAGCAAGTGCTAGCATCTGGGCGGAGGTGGGGCAGCAAGGGGAGAAGGCAAAGGAGAGTGGGGGACAGGGGCCAGAGGAGGCTGGAGTGGACACGGCGATGGCAGAAGATATCCCAATCTAGTATGGTGTTCCCAAGGTGGGAGAGGGGGAGTTGGAGGATGTGTCTGAGGACAGGTGGGATGAGTTTGTGTGAACTGAGGAGAGGAAGGAAGGAGAGGTGGATTTAGAGCAGGAAGCAGAGGTAGTTGGAGGGGAGAAGTGGCTATTGAGGGCACTGCGAAATGTGGTGGCCAAGGAACTGGGTGAGATCGACTTCCGGGTGATCAGTGAGGAATTCTGGGGGCGAGTGCTGCAAGGGGAGGAGGTCATGAGGAAGTTGAGAGATGAGATGATGGCAGCTCTTCTGGAGGTGGAGGAGTATGAGGTCACTGAGGCAAGGGAGAAAATGCTCTTGGGTATAGCTAATGAAAGGGCAGCCTATCTGTAGGGGCTGCAGAAGGGACTGGAGAAATAGCAGGTGGTGTGCGAGGAGCATCGGGCATTGATGGAGATGGTGGATGGTGAGGACTGTGCAGAACTATTGGCAGCTCTGGATGACCAGCAGAATGTGGAAGATGAGATTGCAGTGGAAAGGAACCTGGATCTGGCTGGAGAGGAAGTGAGTATGGAATTGTAGATGTGGAGTTATCAACTTTATCAAATATTTCACTATGAATAGTACAACCAACATTTTTTCTTTGAATGTCAATGGGCTTAGAGGGACTGGGAGGTGACGTATGATTTTTGGATGGCTGAAGAAAATGGAGGCAGATCTCTTCTTACTTCAAGATGTATGGTGTGAGGGGGAGAAAGATGGATAGGAATAGACAAGAGAGTGGAGTGGGGAGGCAGTTTGGCAGGATAAAGTAGGAATCCTGGTTAGAAAGGGGAAAGGGGACATTGTGGACATTGGACATTGGGGTAGTAGATTAGTGTGGGGGACGTGGTGGAGGCCTGGATGGAACTCAATTGTGGTGGGATCTTGTTACTGCCCGGCTGAGAGAGGGACCCGAGTGGCATGGATTGGAGATCTGAGGGATTCTGGGCTCTTGGTTGAGGCTGGGGTGGATTGTCTGGAGGGAGACTTTAATATGGTATGGGAGAGTAGACTGGACTGAACTGATGGGAGATGGGGTGTGGCAGGAAGGAGTGGGGGATTGGAGGACTGGGAAGAGGTAGAATGACTCAGCTCACTGGTAGACACCATGTGACTTCAGGATGGGGACTGATGTCTATATACTCACTGGGTGGGAGGACTGGGAACTAGGATTGACTGGGTTCTGACTGCTGAGTGTTGGGGCAATACAGTTTGGGAGATGATGGAGGTTGAGTGGTGCCCTTGGTCAGACCACTGGGGTATTCGGGGTAGTGGGAGGTTTAGAGAGAGCAGAGAGGGGCCAGGACATTGGCGACTGAACTCTTCGCTGCTGGATGAGATGGACTTGTAGAATGCGTGGGTGGTAGAGGTACGATCCAAGGTTAATGATTGGAGGCAAGCAGGGATGAGGATTGGAGATAGGTGGTATAGACTGAAATCTGAAGCTCAAAGGTTCTGGGGGGAGGTGGGGAGGGAGCGGGGTGCTCAGCGGAGGAGACAAGTCCAATGGACATCTAGGAGACTTGAAAGGCTACTCCTGAATTGGGCTGGATTACTGGAGGAGGAGGAGGTATTGGATTGGAGGGCTAAGTGGGCTAGGCTGAAAGTGGTAGAACTGCAGGATTTGTTAAGGAAGGAGGAAGCAATGCAGGCTCAGGCTATGGCAGCCTGGCTACAGTGGTAGGGATTGAAAGAAGGAGAAAGGCCCACAAGGTTTTTGTCCTGTCTCCTTCATGCTAGGGGAGCAAGACACTGGTGGAAAGGAGTTCTTAACAATGAGGGAGAGATGGTATTAGGTGTGCAGGGGATCCTTGGCCAGTTGAGCACTCGCTGGAGTAACCTCTGGAGTGAAGAGAAAGGAGGGGAGGTGGAGCAGGACATTGAGCAGCATCTGGAAGAGTGACACCCAAATCCTGCAGCAGGGTTGGGGGAGCTTGGTCGACCAGTTTTGGGAGAGGAGATCCTTTGAGTTCTGGTATCGACAACCCTGGGAACTGCGCCGGGGGAGGATGGTTTGCCTTGGGACTTTTGGAAACATATGACATCCATAGAGGAGGCTCTGGAGGAGATGTCACTGATGTGTGATGCAGTCATCAGTACCGGGGAATGGATTGGAGGGCAGCAGTAGGGGCTGGTATCACTGCTGTACAAGGACAAAGGGCATAAGGAGGACTGGAAGAATTGGAGGCCCATTATGCTGCTGGATATGGACCGCAAGCTGGTCACCAAAATTCTGGTGGCAAGATTACAGGGTGTGGCCCAACAGGTGCTAGGGAAGGAGCAGCGAGGCTTTGTTGGGGGCCAACTGATCCGAGATGACACAGCATGGGTTCACGGGGTTATTGAAGATGCTAGGGCTGCAGGGGTAGATGGCCACTTGGTCTTCCTGGACCAGGAGAAGGCCTATGATAGGGTTCAGAGAGTGTGGCTAGAGAAAGTACTGGAGCACATTGGAGTACTAGTGGATATGTGTCAGTCACTTATTGGACTACTGGAAGGGAGTAGAGCTGCAATTCGGCTAATGGACATAGGGGGGCCTCCTTCTCCTTGGGGAGGGAGGTGCCACAGGGGGATCCATTGTTGTCCATCCTTTACATCTTTGCCTTGGAGCTATTGTTGGATAGGATCTGGTGCAGAGTTAGTGGATTGAATATATTGGGCATCAATTGGAAGGTGGGGGCCTTTGCAGATGATATGGTGATTGGGCTGAGTTTGGTGGCAGATATGGCTAGGCTCAAGGAAATAGTTGAGTGGTATGAGAGGTGTTCTAGAGTGAAACTCAACTGGCACAAGTGTGAGACAATGGTTCTTGGGGAAGGAATCATAGGAGGGGACGTTATTGGAACAATTGTCCTGGCTGGAGGAGTGGTACAGTACTTAGGTATCTATTTCTCGGTATATGGCTCTTTACTTCCCAAGGAGTGGTGGGAGCACAAGCTGGTAGAATGGGGGAAAGTACTGACGAGTTGGGGTGGTAGACAGGTGTCGCTGGCAGAGAGGGTAACTATTCTGAATGTGTATTGGATGCCGAAGCTTTGGTATCTGGATTACCATTTAGACTTTCCTAAGTGGGTGGTTAAAAGGCTTCTCAAGATGGCTCACTCTTGGCTCTGGGCTGGACGCCAGAGTCAGATTGGTTGGGAGGTACTCATACTTCCTGTGGATTATGGAGGACTTGGCCTGGTGGACTTTTCCAAGAGGCTACTCTGCTTGAGGGCATGGTGGATGAAGAGGGCCAGTGAGTTGAGAGGAGGAGAATGGGTGCCCCTTATACAGCATTTGTGGGAGGTGAGGGTGTCACCATGGGGTGGCTCAGGGGATCTACTGTCCTTGGTGGCCTTGGATGGTAGCCGGAGGATGTAGTACAAAGGATTCTGGTGGGGAGTGGTAGATGGGGCCCATCGCATTGAGATCTGGTGGCAAGGTACTGAAGGGGATGAGGACTGGGGTCTGGAGATGTGGAGGTGGGACTGGCTCTTGTTGGGAGAGAATCTGGTCGAGGACTTCCGATTAGAGGAGGGCATGGAGTGCCTTCAGGGTCTGAGACAGGACCTTTGGCTGGAGACCTGGCAAGGGGCTGGGATTGGAGAGGGATGGGACTGGGCAGGTGTCTGGTCTTGGATCAAGGTGGTGTCAAGGTGGCTCTCACCAAAACTCTGAGTAGCATAATGGAGGCTGTTGTGGCGAAATGTGATGCTAAACTTTAGGGCTGGCCATCTGGTGGATGGTGGGGTTTTTGATTGTGAGGAGTGTCATAACATAGAGCAGGAGGGAGGGGTGGTGCAGACCCCTGAACATTGGCTGGGGGAGTGCAAGAGTATGGAGAATTTTTGGAAGGTAGTTGGGGGGAGATTGGGAGTGCCAGCGACTGACCCTGAGGTGGGTGGGCGGTGGGCGGCACTACAGTCAAGGTTGGTGGGGGGGGTGGAGAATGAGTGGCTGATGGTTGGTTGGGCCATTGCAATATGGGTGGGGCTCGCAGAACACTGGTGGAGTGTCTTTGAGGAGGGTCCTCGGAGGCCTGTGAACCTGAGAGTAGTAAGGTGGGAGGAGCTGATGCTCAAGCTCTTCAAGGCATAGTGGATTGGATGGGGCCCCAAGGGGGGGAGACGTAGGGGACTAGTAAGGAGGATTGTAGAGAAGAGTGGTGGTAGGGTTGTGGTGAAGGTGGGTGGGGTGTCATTTGTAGGATCTCGAGAGGGAGTCCAAGTGACTATAAAAAAAAAAAAAAAAGTACATCAGATTTCTGTATCTTAAAACTTGACTTATTCTGACTCTTGCAGAGTCTTCAGAGTTACAGGGGTGGGTGAGTTCAAAGTATATCTACCTGTAGACTTACTAGTTCCTTTGCTTTATCTTTGCTTTGAACTATTTTGATCTGAGGTTTATTTACTCTAAGATACTGGGTTATTTATATATATTTTGCTAGCTTATAAGATGGCTAAGTTATGAGTTATTTTGCAAGTATTAAATCTTTTAACATTTGCTAGGATTGTACTGATTGCAAATATTCTAATATCTCTTAAATCTTTGTAAATGTTAAAGTTTCTGCACTTCACAGAATATGACTGCGATTTGTAAGGCTAAGCTATTTTGGGAATCAGATTTAGATACTGTGATCAAATGTCTAATTTTCCTATTTTATATTACTAATTTGAATCAGCTATCACAATATTCTTATACTATATAATTTGCTTGATTATATTTTCCTAATAATATCTTTTCATTTAACAGAAATCTCCTAAGACTACTCCTTGGAAATAGATTGCTTAGGAATGATAATTTAGATATAGGATATCTAGCACTCAGTAATCTACTTTTTTTTTGACCATAATACTCTACAAATCTGATCTGATTAACTTAAACCTAATCAAAAAAACAGCTAATTGAAATTATATATCACACATCTTTAATCTGATCTAGAATTATACATTACTTATCTTTAACCTAATCTAGAATTATATATTACCTATCTTTAATCTGACTCAGAATTATATATTACTTATTCTAATATTTATCCTTAATTCAATTCTGAATCTGATCTCTGAACTCAAACCTGAACCCAATATCTGAACCTGACCCTAAATCTGATCCTCTGAACTCTGTTTTAAAAAAATAATTCAGATAATATTTAAATAATTATTCAGAGTAATTGAAAGTAAAAATATCTAAAAACTACTAAGAATCCAGATACATATATATATGAATTATATGAATTGTATTTATATATAAGCTGTTTTGATATTTAGTTACTAGCTCATTAGCAATAGAAAAAATATGTTCAAATAGAATAGATATTATCAGAATAGTAAGATTATTATTAGCTATTTGTAAAAGATTAGAATATACTAACTAATTTTACTACTACTAATTTAGTATATCTATATAAGGATTAGCTAGATTCTCTGACAAATAACTGAAATAGAGAAATATAAGTAAAAATTAACCAAGTTAATAAAAAAACATATATCTATTATTCAAACTTATTATCTATATCAATATGCTATTTCTTCTTATATATTGAGTTGATAAATCATTAGTATTATAAGATATTAATGTTATAATAATAGTATTAACAGATTTATATATATGTACTTATTTTTTCAGATATATTTTATTTAATTCTTCTATTTATTAATTAATGATTTTTTCTATTTCTCATAATAAAAATAAGATATATTGATATATTAATCTAAGACTAAAGCTATACTATATAATAGTATCATCTTGCAGTAATACTTTAGAAGTTTCATATATATATATATTTTTAATAATAATAAGTATTATCTATAATAAAAATAAAAAATAAAATTAAAATATATATTTTACTTTTCAATTACTTATTAAATTAATTTCTAAATTTACAAATAAAATTACTTTAAAATCATATATATCTGATTAAAATATTCATCAGTTCAATATATATTGATGATATCTTTGAGATAATTATATAGCTGATTAAATAGTAGAATAACAACTGCTATTATAGAATATTTCAAAGGTGATATTATAGTGTAATAGTGACTCCAGAATGATGACATCAGCACAGGAGACAGTCTTTCCTTGCAAGCCACCAGATCAGAGCACAAGAAGATCATACAGTATATGAGATAAGCAATGATTACAGCTCCTTTCTCCACTATCTTACCAGTCACAAGGTTTGGTAGGCAACCTTCCAAGTCCCCTTTCCCCTATTATTACCCCCTCTACCTTGGGTTGGTTTGCTGTACCTGCATGGGCATGGTGGGAGGAGGGCAATGGTGATGAGTTGACCCTTTATCAGTGTCGGATCGGTGTCTTCTCCACTTTTTCGCAGTTTCTAGTACCTTCGGCTGCATCTGGAGTGCATCTGTTTTGGTGCAGCACCTTCTTCCTTTTGCCGTCACCAACAAGGTGCTGTCTCGGTGTGTCTCAGGCTACGTAGAGAGTTGGCTGACCTTGGGCATCAAGTGCTCAGTGTAGGTTACCTGCAGGTCCTTGGTGCCTGTGGTGGGGCCCTCTGGCTTTGGCGAGCTTCCCGGCGAGCACGGTTCTGGCATAGGTGACTACTTTTTGGTGATGTCAGGATGGGAGGGGAGATGGCCGTCACAGATAGGAGAAAGGGCGATAACAGTGAACCAGTAGGGTGCCAGGCTGGGGGCGGTCATCGGGGCTGGGGCAGGTGCTGCTTCAGTGGGGCCTTTTGATTGGTACAGCATGGTTAGGTGGTAGGTGACACTCTCGGCTTCTTTTGGCAGATAGCGGGGTGAGGCCTCAGTCATCAGGGGGGGTCGGGGGGCCCGAGGCTACCCATTTCAGGCATCTTGGCTACACTTAACTGGAACCAGGAGCTGACATGGCAATGTGATCGAGGCCCACAGACTTGAGTAGTGGGGTATTGGGAGTTTCCTCCCACCTCACGTATAAGTCCTTTACTTACCTCAACTGAGAGAACTAGGCCCTACCCACTATGTTGTGCTTTGATGAGGGTTTTTCTTTGCCTGTCATTCTCTTTGGGGTGGCAGGGGCTATTCTATTTGGCTCGGGCATGGCCTTGTACATATGTTGGGTTCTCAGGCATGTGCTTTCGGTCGTTGGCATATGGTTGGGTTTCCCCTGGTGGTAGGGAGAGTATGGTGCGCAGAATGAGGTATGGGCCAATATAGGCCCTGCTGCATCTGGTATAGTCAAGCTGCTGGACAATAGCTAGCCTAGGTTAATGAGGGAGCAGTGCTTGGTGGATGGTGGGAGAGAGTTTTGGCCTATATAGTCTAGGTTCCCTTCCAATAAAAATCTGTGGGACATGAGTCCATTAAAAAAACTAAAAAAA